>JAQSVH010194792.1:0-47682 GCA_029448705.1 Adansonia digitata | reverse complement strand
AAGATAATTCGACATGCTTTGATAGAAAAATATCAAAAAATTCATGAAAAATCATTTAGGATTTTAAAATGATTTTTCAATTTACAACAATTGTGCTACTAGTAGGGGACAAAGAAAAGCTAGGGATATCTTTCATTCTTTTTTGCCTATGGGTCCAAGCTCGAGTCATTAACGTTCGAACGTCTATGACTGAAGGGAAAGAATGGTATGAGTGTCACGAACTGATTTGCACAGCCCAGAGTAGTTTAGGACGATGAAACAATCCGTTGATCATACCACTTAAGGTTTTGACTCAAGAAAAAGGCATAAACATTTAGGGAATAATTGTAAGACCATTTTCATTTCAAAATTTGAAGATTTGAACTTATTTAACCAAGATTCCAGATCTGGAAAATTTAATTTTCCCCAAGATATTTTGCTAGCTTTAAAGAAAATGCTACGTCTATGCTAATCCTCATTGGTTGAGGTTAACATACTTAGCTTAGGGGGTTTCAAAAATCAGTTTTGACAGCCATCAAACATGCATTTTGATAAGAAGAAGGCAACAAACATACAAATGGATGGCACATGACATGACTGGTGATGCTAATTTTACTAATGGCCTAGACAAAGAAAGTGTTATGCACTTTGACAAAAAAATGTTATGGATGCTGAAAATGACAATGATTCATGTAAGTTAATGTATAAATGTGCTTGAAATGTGTTAGGCTAATGATTCGTACATGGATTAAGGATAACAAATGCATGGACATAGCATAAAATGCATGATCAAGAGATGTCAAACTAATAAGGATGAAATAAGGCATTAAGGCATCCAAATCTTGAACTACCACAACCAAAAGCCAAAAATATGGATGATAATCCTAAGAGGGTGATGGAAACATGGAGAGCTCACTAAAATGATGAAGATGCTAAAAAACAAAAAATAAAAGTGATAAAGTGAGAAGCTATACCAATAAAACTTCAATCTTTCACAAAGTAATTGGAGCAGTAGAGATGGCTTGAATTTTCCTCTTTTCCTTTTTGTCAATAACCAAGAAACAGAGAGAAACAATGAGGTTTTGGTTCTGGTATGGATGAGGGTGATTTTTAGAATGTGTAAAAGTTGATAGTGAGGGTTTTAGGGCTGTTTTTAGGAGTTGAGTAAAGAGCTATGGGATTTGGTGGTTTTGATGTGTGAATGTGTTTTTTGGAAGTGAAAATGAGGTCGAATCTAATCTTTTTCAGCTAAGATGAAGTGGTCCATTTATACCAGCATTTTAGAGCCAAATTAAAAGTGCTTTTGGCTATTTCTCAAAGGGGACGAGGTAATGTTAGCATGGTGGTTGTAGGGTGGCTGTAGGCAGCAGCTTGCTACCAATGTATAGGCATAAGATGGCTGGATTAAATGCTGAAATGCTTTTCAAGCAAATAGGGTAGCTGATGGTGATATTGGTTAACAAGCTAAAGAGTAGGGTGATCATGTGATGTTGACCTTTTTTTGATTCATTTTAAACTTCGAAAAAATGTTATGATTAATTCAAAAGTCTAAATTCATAATTTGATATGTGTTTTAGCCTTTCCTAATGCAAAAAAAAGAGTTAAAATTGAGTTTTAGATCAATAGTGGATGAGTTAAAAATGCCCGGACTATGAAAATGGCCTGTATGTATCAATACATTTGGTCCAGAAACCTTGATGGTATCAATACAATGAACATTGTATCATACAATGATCATTGTATCGATACTATGAACCATTGTATCGATACTATGAACCACTGTATCAATACATGTTGATATGTATCGATACATTTCTTTACAGAATGCATGTTTTAGCCCTGGCATGGCCTAGTATCGATACATGAGGTCCTGTATCGATATAGAGGCTTATGTATCGATACAAATAGGGATATTTCAAATTTTTCGTGCGTTGGAGCATTGTATCGATACATTCAAGTAAAATTATAAATTTTCTCATATCTTTTATCCTCGGATACCTTGGACTACATCATTTGATGCCATATCTTTGCATTTACCTTTTATATAATCTTTAGGCCTTTTTGATGTCTTCAAAATACTTTTTCGCTGGGCGATAACTTATTGCCCCTTCTTACGTCCATGTTTTAAATTGCTAAAAGTAGCCTGGACAAAATAAGGTGTCTATAGCTGCCTTTCTTTGACTATTGCTGAGAATCAGGAATAGGGCAAAGACAAATAGACACTATTTTGTCTAGGGTGGACTGACACTTCTAGAACATTAGGGTGTTAGGTTTTATAAGGTTTGACCCCCTTAGGTAGGTACAAAGTAATGTGGATTTGATGTGAGTGCTGCCAGCTTGTGCGGACTTTGACTCAGGTGCCGCCAGTTTGTGCGGGCTTTGACTTAAACTTAGTGCCACCAGCCTTGTGCGGGCTTTGACTTAAACTTAGTGCCATCAGCTTATGTGGGCTTTGACTCGGGTGCCACCAGCTCATGCGGGCTTTGACTTAGGCTTAAGTGCCATCAGCTCGTGTAGGCTTTAACTCAAGTACCGCCAGCTCGTATAGGCTTTAACTTAGACTTGGGTGCCACCAGCTCATGTGGTCTTTGACTTAGACTTAAGTGTCACTAGCTCATGTGGGCTTTAACTCGGATGCTGCTAGCTTATGCAGGCTTTAACATAGACTTGGGTGCCACTAGCTCGTGTGGGCTTTACCTCGAGTGCCGTCAGCTCGTGCGGGCTTTGACTTAGACTTGGGTGCCACCAGATCGTGTGGGCTTTAACTCCGGTGCCGCCAGCTTATGCGGGCTTTGACTTAAACTTGGGTGCCACCAGCTCATGTAGGCTTTGACTTAGACTTGGGTGTCACCAGCTTGTGTGGGCTTTAACTGAGACTTGGGTGCCACCAGCTCATTGGGCTTTGACTTAGACTTAAGTGCCACTAGCTTGTGTAGGCTTTAACTTAGGTGCCGCTAGCTCGTGCGAGCTTTGACTTAGACTTGGGTGCCACCAGCTTGTGTGGGCTTTGACTCAGGTGCCGCCAGCTCATGCAGGCTTTGACTTAGACTTGGATGCCACTAGCTCATGTGGGCTTTAACTTAGACTTGGGTGCCACTAGCTCGTGCGAGCTTTGACTCGAGTGTTGCCAGCTCATGCGGGCTTTGACTCGGGTGCCACCAGCTTGTGTGGGCTTTAACTCGAGTGCTACTAGCTGGTGCAGCCTTTAGCTTAAACTTGGGTGCCACCAGCTCGTGTGGGCTTTGACTTAGACTTGGGTGCCACCAACTCATATGGGCTTTAACTTAGACTTAGGTGCTACCAGCTTGTGTGGGCTTTGACTCAAGTGCCGCCAACTCGTGTGGGCTTTAACTTAGACTTGGGTGCTACCAGCTCATGCAAGCTTTAAAAGGGTGCCACTAACTTATGGGCTTAAAAGGGTGCCACTAACTTGTGGACTTTGAAGATGTGCCACTAACTTGTAGGCTTTAAAAAGGTGCCACTAACTTGTGGGCTTTAAAAGGGTGCCACTAACTTGTGAGCTTTTAAGGGGTGCCACTGACTTGTGGGCTTTAAAAGGGTGTCACTGACTTGTGGGCTTTTAAGGGGTGCTGACAATGTTTTTTTTATATAAAACTTCAAATACTAGCTTTTCTTAATAGAAGTTCATGACAAAATTTACTGTTGAAAAGGGTTTTGGCACTAGTTCATGCCAAAGCTTCTGACGAATGTTCTCGACAAAAGATTTTTTTTTACGATATTTTTTGGATAACAATTTATTGACATTGGCCCTTTGATAGTAGTTGCTCGATAGAAAGGGTTTTGACATGAGGTGATGAAAAGCTTAGAGTTCTTACCAGAAATTCTTTGGAGGTTTGGCAAACCTACCTTTGAGTGATATTGTGAAAATGATGATGTATGATGCTAGTGTGAATGCATGATGTGGAATCCTATCATGATTGCATGATGTGAAGTCTAATACAGGAGATAGCTATAGTTCTCCTTGTACATCATTCAGACTCTCAAAGGAATGGTGATTCATCTTTGTTGCAACCATGGACTAGAATTTTCCTTATCCCGCTACGGATTATAGTTTGTCCCAACTCCAATGGGGATATGACTAAAAATTTAGTCTCAAGAACTTGGACTGTTGCATTTCTCGATTCAGAAGGCTTAATCATTTTCCTGACAAATGGAAGGCATTATCAACAATTTAGAGACTATTTGCTTAGTTAGGTTGATGTTCCTGGTTATGATGGAATTTTGATAAAATGCATGGGTCGATTTTTAGCTATCTTGAAATGGTTTTTCTTTAGATGTGGCTTGTGAAAGCAAGAAATGGTTTGGTGTATGGTCACACTGAATGGTTGTTTGGATGCGAAAGGTGCATGATCTTGACAATTAAGGCATGAGCAAAAATCCCTATTCTTTTCTTTTCCTTTCGATGTAATATCAAGATGCCTTAATGCATATTTCAGTTAATTATCAAACATTATCAGTTAAATGACAAGTGCAATCTAAATTCTACAGGGGTTAAAAGAAACAAGGTAATATTTATTTATGACAACAGAGAGACATAACTCAATATACTATTTGATAGGCATTTATTAGGGTAGTGAGAAAGATGATCTTTTGGGCGAAAGATGCCTTTGACAATCATGACATAGATGTTCTTTAGGTGCTTTTCAGAACCTTTCTTAAACAATGAATGTGCCTAGCATGAGCTGATCTTCGAAAGATCCCTAAAATTGGTTTGCTTTGTTCTGTAAGTGATCTTAATCTATGCCCCATCAAAATTGATCTTCTTTAGTTGCCCCTTATGGGTTTTGAACTATAGTCGGGTTGGCTGCTCGGATGCCCCCTTTTGGATTTTCATCTGGACCCTTTTTGTTTTTTTTTTCTTTTTGTTTGCTTGTTTGTTTTTTTTTTTGTTTTTTGTTCTTTTTTTTTGTTTTTCTATTTTTTTTGGTTTTTTTTAAGGATGCCTTCTCAGGTTTTCGCCCTCTACGTGTAATATTTCTTGACAGAATATGAGTTGACTGGGTTGGACAAGGCATTGCCATTGATTTCTAACAAGATTAGGGCCCCTCCATAGAAGACTTGCTTCACAGCATATCGCCCTCTTTTACGTCCATGCTCTAAATTACTAAAAATTAGCCCGGACAAAATAAGGTATTTACACTTACCCATCGAAACCTATGCATAAGAATTGTTATATTTTATGGAACATGTGATCAAGCAATGTAATCATGTCAGGCATTTTCGAATGTAATTGTGTTTAATTGGAATATTTTTTTGCTTTAATGAAAGATGCTATTAATGAAGCTACTCCTCAAGTCTGATTATCCTACGTGCATTTGGATGACTAATCTAATTTTTTTACTGCTTTATGTATTCATGTTAATTGTCATTCAATTGCGTATCCATCTTTATCTCATTAAAAATGCCCATGACATATCATAAGAGTCTAATTTAGTAATAGTCTAAGGTGAAGGTGCTCTAAAACATGGAATCTATAGTTTGTCATTAGTATAACACTTGTAATATCAAAAAGCTATGGAAAATGATCACCAAGCTTGCATTAAGCAACTTGAACTTATGTGCGAAGAGTTCTAAAAGCAATCGCTCCATAAGAATGAGGAACTCCAATCTCAGATTGCAAAATTGACTAAGTTATTATTCAAGGCTTTGAAAGAAAAAGGACAAACAAGCACTTCGATGCGGGGAAAGAATCAACTAATCTCAAAAGAAACTTGAATGGTGGTACTAAAGCCATCAATGCTTAGAAAGAGGCATTGAATAGACCAAATCCTCTGACAACAAATATCCCATTAACTTAGCCATTCATTTATAATAACCCTATAGCAATATCCTATCTAGTCCAAGGATTTTAAAGTGTGGGCTCTTCACTAGCAAGGCCTATAGTCCTAGACCTAGATGAGCAAATCAAACAAGAAGAAGAAAAAAGGTACTTGGAAAATAATAAAGGCTTAAACAGGTATCAGTCACTAGAAAAGCATTTTTGAGCTATCAAAGAAAGTGAGAAATTTATGGTCGTAGATGCAAAATCTTTGGGTTAGTTTCCATTCTTGTCATCTCGCCTAAATTTAAAGTGCCAGATTTTGAAAAGTAAAATAAGACCATAGACCCATGGCACACCTCCGCATGTACTACCATAAGATGGTTGGGTATGAACAGAATGAATAGCTATAGATTCACTATTTTAAGGATAGTCTAATTAGGGAAGCTATACGATAGTATATAGGGCTTGATCCCTTGTGAATTCAAACATGGTCAAATTTTGCTGCCGCCTTCCTTAATTAATACAAGCATGTGTTTGACTGGGTCTAGCTCGTCTTTCCCTTTATGAACATCGAAAAAAACCTTTGAGAGCTTTAGGCAATACGCTCAAAAGTGGAAAGAGATGACAATCACATTTATTAGCACTTTACGGGCTTTTTACTATGAAAAGTTGGTGGGAAATACCACAAAAAATTTTGTCAATATAGTTGTATCAAGCGAAAGGATCAATAGCCTAATAAAAAATGGCAAGATATCCATTAACTAATCATCCAGGTCAATCAAAAAGATAATAAATGAGGGTAAAAAGAAGAAGGTGAATGCTGTTAACAAAAGCCATGCCAGATTTAATCGAAATCCGTATTTGGTGCAAGCTGTGTACCTCTCAAACAAGCTGTGTACCTCTCAAACATGTTAAATCTAGGTTTTAACCCTTACTTACTAACACCACAACTAGTTCATTTTATTGGGTTTGCTCCAACAATGACCTTTGCTTTAAATCTTGTTTAAAATGTAGCTTAAAGTGCATAACCTCGTAATATGAACAATCCAAGAGCCCTAAACATCAACAGGCACCTTGAAAAAATAGAGCACTTTGAGCTACTCCCTTACTCCTACAAAGAGATCTACTCTTATCTATTAGTAGGTCATCTAATGGCCCCAAAATTCAAAAACCTAAGAACACCATAGTATCCTAAGTGGTATAATAAGAATGCCTATTGTGAGTACCATGCCACATCACAAGGTCACTCTATTAATAACTGCACATTATTTAAGAAAAAGGTATAGGGTCTGGTAGAAAAGGCTATGATCAATGTTAAACAAGGGCCTAGACCAAATATTGAAGCCAATATACTTCCTAACCATACAAAACCAAGCGTGAATGCAATAATTGATAAAAGATGTTATTGGGTAAAAAAAACATATTAGAGAAGTCAGACCTTGATAAAAAGGTCTAGCAAGCCTTTAGAAAGTTGGAATAGTGTTAAACGTTAAAAACCTAACTACAAAAGCCACTGAACCATCCTACTATCACTGCAATCAAGAGCATGTTTTTTAGCACTCTTATCTTTCATAGAAATAGTCTAAAAGATGATAGATCGATCAGAGATTGAGTTCTATAGGGAGTAGGGCAAGCACACCGATCTATCTATTAATGCCATGGATGATGAAAGATCTACTGATGACTAGATCTTGAATTGTCTTTCTCTTATGAGCATGAAAAAGACAGCTGATAAAAGCTTTAGGCACTACGCTTTGAGATGGATGGAAAAGGTCACCTAGATTCATCCCTTGTTGACAGAAAAAGAGATGATAGCTAAATTCATCGACACATTACAAGCCCCTTACAATGAGAACATAGTAAAGAACCACCTAAAAAACTTTATGGATATGGTCATATTAGGCAAAATGATTAATGAAGTAATGAAAAGTGAATTAGACAAAAAATATTGTTAAAGGCAAAAAAAAAGGAAAAAAGTTAAGGTTGGGCAAGAACCAAAATTCAATGATAAAGCTAGCTTATCTGAAGTCAATATTGAATCTGATATGGAAAGAATGGCCATCGAAGATAATTGTAAGATTGTATAAAACATAGAGAAGGTTAGAACACTAGCGAATTTGGTTTGGCAAATCCTAGTGTAAGCCCAATTACTTACTGAGGCCAAAAGGACAAAGGAAAAGAATTGATGGCTTTTGTGATTTCCACATTATATACGGTCACACTCTTCAAATGTGTAAAGTGTTTTGCATTATGACTCAAAGAATGATGAATGAGGGCAACATTAAATTCTATGATAGAAAATGAGCCTCACATACCCAGTTAGTAAACATAGTGCCATCCATCAATGCCATGAAAAAGGATGGGAGAAATCTTCCTTATGAGGTTGGAAAGCCATTGATCTTGTTTGATAATCGACTAAGAGTCAAAGCTACCTTTATTTAACCCGCGCTAAACATGATCATTCAACTTTTATCCCCTTTCTTTTATGAAAACAACAAGGCGATTCTGTGGAATTATGAAAGTAAAACTTGGATCACTAGTGAATCCAGTCAGTAAGCCATAAATGTTGACTTTTCAAGAGTAAGCCACCTGACTTAGAGTGGCAGATGTTATGGCCGAGTAGCTTTAAGAAGTGAAATTCAACAAAAAGACACTACTTACATTCCTCGAACACCAAAGCCTGTAACCAAAAGCTCAAATCAGATAGCCATCAAGGAGCTAGTGAGTGAGAAAAAGCTATGAAATTTTTTAAGTTCATCAAGCATAGTGAATACAACATCTTGATCAGCTAAATAAGTAACTCGCCAAGATGTATGTGTTATCACTTCTGTTAAACTCTAAAGCTCACAAGAATGCTCTTTTTGAGGTTTTGAATAAGGCTTATGTCCCTTCTGACATCTTTATAGGTCAGATGGATGCCTAATAAGCAACATCATTGCCAACAATGATGTATCTTTCAACGATGATAAGATCTTTCTTGGAGTAAAAGGAAACTGTATAGCTCTTTACATCACCACGTATTGCAAAGGTAGTGTGTTACCAAAAGTGCTTATTGATTACGGGTTAGCCCTGAATATAATGTCGTACCATGCTTGAACAAGCTCTTTATTAATGCATCTCATATCCAAAATAATCATACGGTGGTGTGAGCATTCAATGGAACTTGCAAAAATGTTATGGGAAACATCACCATTCTGCTCAAAATTGGTCGATGTACTTATGAAGTAGACTATCATGTGATGGCCATTACTCCATCATATAATTGCCTATTGAAAAGGCCTTGAATACATTCTATGGGGGTAGTGTCATTATCGTTACATCAAAAGTTAAAATTCATTATCGAGAACAAAGTCATCAGTATTAGAGGAAAAAAAGATATCATCACTGCTACCTCAACTGATGGCCTGTATATCAAACCAAATGGTGATGTTCCAAAATCCTTATTTCAATCCTTTGAGTTTGTCAACACCACTTATAAGGAAGGGCTACCAATAGTTGAGCCTAGCCTATCAAAAAGCACTCACATGGGTCTAAAGTTAACCATAACCAAAGGTGAAAAGGTTAAAAATAAACTTGAAAAACACCTCTAAAGGATTGCCAAAGCCTTGAAAGTTGTCAACAAATCGACAAAAGGGGCTAGGATTCTAGCCTAGTGCACAGCAAAAAAAACAAGTATAAAAGAATCAGGAAAAAAAGATGGCTCATCTGTTGGGGTAAGACTTAGGATATGAACCAATGACATTTTCATCACTTTGAGAAAGTTTGAATCTAGGAAGACATATGAATATTGGCTCCATTAATGTTATGCTTATACTAAACAAGGCATTTGGTGATTTCTCCATCAAAGCAATTGATAAGCCAAGGACATCAACTATGGCCCAAGACATTGGCCTATGCCCTCCAGGATTTGTTCCAAGTATTTAGACAAAAACTGAGATTCCTATACTATTCAAGTCTATTTCAAAGTAATGCTATGAACTAAACCTACATGCTTTTGCCCATAAGCATTGTAGGATCCTTTCTATGGGCATCTTTTATTAAGCATTACCAATGAAAATGACTAACCATTGCATTTCATCTTTTGTTTCATAGTTCTTGCCAACTCTTAGACCTTTTTTGACATATTTTTCCACTTATATTATTCTTTTTCCATATTTTTAGGAAGCCTAATGAAGGTGACAAGAATATTTGTACTGAGACTCTAAATAACGATTTCGAGCAACCAATCTACATTGATGAGGTTGAGTCCAAAGGGGATTCTGAAGAGAACCCTATACCTACAATCCTGTTGAGATTAATTGAATAGGAAGAAAAACATATATTGGCTTATGAAGAACCCATTGAAACCATAAACATTGGAACTGAAGAAGACTAAAAGGAAGTCAAAATTGCAACCTCCATAAAACCATCAACTCGAGCCAAACTGATAAGTCTCCTCTAAGAATATCGGGATGTGTTCACCTAGTCTTGCAAGGACATGCCTAGATTAGACACCATCATTGTGGCCCATAACCTTCCCCTCAAACCTAAGTGTAAGCCCATATAACAAAAACTTAGAAGGATGAAACCTAAAATGCTTTTGAAGATCAGAAAAGAAGTAAAGAAACAATTTGAAGCAGGAATTCTTAAAGTAGCCAAATATCCCAACTAGGTAACCAATATATTCCTAAGCAGGACGATGGATTATAGGGATCTAAACCTAGCCAGCCCACAAGATAATTTCTTTTTACCCCATATCGATACCCTAGTAAATAACATCACCAAAACTGCACTATTTTTCTTCATGGATGGATTTTCGAGATACAACCAAAAAAATAGTAGCTGAAGATACAGAGAAAACCATTTTCATGACTATGTGGGGCATTTTTTGCTACAATGTAATGCCCTTTAGGCTTAATAACGCTGAGGTAACCTACCAAAGGGTGATAGTAACATTGTTCCATGATCTCATGCATAAAAAAATCGATGTCTTTGTGGATGATATGATCACCAAATCTCTAAAAGAGAATGAGCATATGGTTAATTTGATAAAACTCTTCAAACGACTTCATAAATAGCAGCTCAAGTTAAATCCTATAAAATGCACATTCAGTGTCACATTTGGCAAACTATTAGGCTTTATTGTGAGTGAAAAAGGAATAAAAGTCAATCCTGACAAGATCCAAGCCATTTAAATTATGCCACCATCTTAAACATAAAAAGAAATGAAGAGGGTTTTGGGGAAGGTTAAATTACATTACTCGATTTATATCTCAACTGATCAATAAATGCAGTCTATATTTTTAGATACTTCGAAAATAAAATCCCAGAGAATGGAATAAAGAATGTCTAAAAGCCTTCAATAAGGTCAAACTCTACCTTTCAAATCCTCTAGTACCTATGCCAATAATACCCGATTGACCTTTAATCTTACAGCTATCTGTTTTTGATAAGTGAATGGATTATATGTTGGGTCAACATGACGAGTCAGGCAAGAAGGAACATATTTTCTATTACTTGAGCAAAGCGTTGATAGAGTATGAGAATAACTATTCAATAATGGAGAAATTATGTTGTGCTCTAGCTTAGATAGCTTAAAGTTTAAGGTAATACATGTTGTACCACATTAAATGGCTAATCACCAAACTCGACCTCATTAAGTATTTGTATGAAGCCCCTACTTTGGTAGGGAGATTAGCCAGGTGGCAAATCTTTCTTTTTAAGTATGACATCGTGTATGTGAACCATAAAGCTATCAAGGGTATCATAATAGTGGACTTTTTGGCAAGCTAAGCAATGCATGACTATCATCCTTTAGACTTTAAATTTTTTAATGAAGACTTGATATGCATATCTAAGGCAAAGAACACTGTCGAATGTAGTTCATCTTCAAAAATATACTTTGATGGAGCTTTAAACACATTAGGGCATGGAATTGAGGCAATTCTTATCTCGCTTAATGGAAACCACTATCTTTTGATCACAAGATTGAACTTTGATTACACCAACACTATAGCTAAATATAAGGCCTGCATCATAGGACTACAAGCAGCCATTAAAAGGGCCATCCAAACACTACAAGTATTTGCAGATTCAGCCCTTGTCATTTACCAACTAAAAAGAGAAAGGCAAATGCGTGATGCTAAACTAATTTATTATGAGAGTCTGATCTCAAAACTCAAAAAAGAATTTAGTGATATTAGCTTTCAGCATTAACCTTAGGAAGAAAATTAAATTGTTGATGCCTTAACCAATTTGTCATCCATGTTTAAAGCCAATTGAGAATCAGATGTTACCCCTATTTAGATGAGTATCTATACAACTCCAGCACATTATCAAAATGTCAAAGAAGAAAATGATGACCTACCCTAGTACCGTGATAGCCTTCAATACATTAAGGATCAGTAATACCTTAAATACGATACCAAAACTGATAAAAGAACCATTTAAAGGATAATTGTAAGCTTTATTTTGGATGGCAGAATTTTGTATAAGAAAGGTTGGGTTCAAGTATTACTTTGGTGTATGGATGCCTCTAAAGCAAAAAGAATTCTCAAAGAAATCCATGAAGGAATCTACAGTACGCTTACTAATGGACACCAAATAGTGAAACAAGTGATGCGACCGGGATACTATTGGTTGACTCTTGAAAAGGATTACATTGACGATGCTCGAAAGTGCCATAAATGCCAAATCTATAAGGACAAAATTCATCTTGCCGACACTTCTACATGTTATGGTAGCTCCATGGTCCTTTTTTATATGGGGCATAGATATAATTGGACTTATTACCCTTAACATTTCTAGCAAGCACCTCTTCATTTTGGTCACTATCGATTATTTCACCAATGAGGTAAGGCAGCTTCTTATGCCAATGTCACCAAATCTGTGGTATGTAAATTTGTGAAACAAGACATCATTTGCAGATATGATATTTTTAAGTAAATTATTACTAATTACTTTCGCACCAAAACTCTTGCCTCTTAAATAAGAGAGGTTTTCGCTATAATCGATTCCTAACATCTGATCGGTGATTATGAAAAAGGAATAGGAGTCCTTTAGCCTTCGGTCAATAGAAGTCATTTTTCCTTCTATTAGGTCAGTAAATAAGTCTTTAAATATTTTCCATAAAATATAAGAGAAATAGTCATTCTTTATTCCTTAGCCTATTGCTATCTTTCATCTTTTAATTGCCTTATATTTTCTTTTTCTATTGTAAACTAACCATTGCTAGGATCTTCAATATAAAAAATAAAATAATGCAAGTAGTCTGCTCTTAGTTTAAGGTTCAACATCGTGATTTTGTCCAGTACCATCCTAAAATGAATGGGGCAATTGAAGCAGCTAATAAAAGTATCAAGAAAATAGTTGAAAAGATGGCTAAGACATACAAAATTGGCACAAAAAGTTTTTTTTTGCATTACATGCCTATCGCATAGCAATACAAACTTTTAGGGGTGTTACCCCATTCTTCTTAGTCTATGGCATGAAGGTTGTCCTACCCAACGGGGTAGAAATCCCCTCACTCAGAGTTTTAATGGAATCACAACTTGAAGAGGTTGAATAGGTCAACAATCGATATGAGCAGCTCAATCTAATCGAAGAGAGAAGATTGAAAGCCATCTTGGTAGATGTATCAAAAGTGTGATGAGAGCCTACGACAAAAAAGTCCATCCTCATCGGTTCTAAAAAGTTAACTTCGTACTTAAACAAATTCTCTCGATCCATAATGATACTTGAGGAAAATTGACTTTGAATTAGGAAGGACCATATATGGTAAAATGCATACTTTTAAGAAGAGCCCTACTTTTAATCAAGTGGATGTAAATAACTTACCCAACCTTGTGAATTCTAATTCAGTTAAGAAATACTTCCTTAAAAGAATCCTAGGATGAAAACATGAAAGGACATCCTATCATCCTTCTACTACCACTTCAAGAAAAATAATAAAAAATAAAAAACAAAAAAAAGAAAGAAGAAACCTTGGATAAAAACCTAAAAAGGCATAAAAAAACAAATTGGTTTAAGTTAAAAACATGGAAGGGTGGTTTAGATGACCAGACTATCCTTTACCCAAACCAAATCAAGCCCAAACCATCGCCAGCCTAAACTAGAACCGACTTACCCTACACTCACAACCCTAATCAAGACACCAATCATAACCTAGTTCACCTACTACCGAATCTCATGCTTACCTGTACCTGAGAAACAAAAACTACCTAACCTTAAGGCCTTCATCCCAACATGGGTAATCTAAAAAAATCTTCTTGTGAGTCAGCCAACATCAAAAGGGCTAATTGCTTAAGAAAGGTTTTCAAAGACACTCGGTGGAAGACTTATGTCATCAGTATTGAGGGATAAGCAACTAGAAAAACTCCTCTAAACTTTTGTATCTTAAAAATCTTCTTTGATCCATAATTTGTCATAACTTGTACCTTTTTTCTTTTAAATGAAATACAATCACTTAATTTCTTATAAAGTCTTTTTGTAACTCCTGTATCCTATGTTACATCATGTTTATCATTTAATTGATAATGCCTGATAAATGAATGAAACTAACAACATGATTTCCTAGCATTACTTGCAAAGATGAAACTTTGCAAGCATTGAGTTTCATGTCTAAAGATAAAAAATGAACCCTTGGGGCCATAGTTGGTTTTTACATTTAGACTTTACATCCGAAAAACATGCTCAAAACCTTCTTCTACTAAACCCCAGCCTAAAAATAAGGGGCCAAAGTTCTTTTTAAACTGTCATTCTAATAACTAGAGTTCAGAACATTCCACCCAAGCCATCAAAAGACACCTTTGGTATCATAATTAGCAAAAAAGTCCTCTATACTCACCACTAAACTCAACGTAATAAAAATCCCAAAACATGACCCATCTAAACTCAGATCCATCCTTTCACAATCATGAGCCTCTCTACTTTCTAAAAAATGGCCTTAAATTTTAAAGCCATTGGAAATCTAGTTTGAGATTGACTAACCTTAAGGTAAAATGCCATATTTTAAACTCGTAAAAGATTAGACAATCGAAAAGGCTAAAAAAAATTGACCATTGGATTGGGCTTTTTAAATCATCACTTTTGCATCACTTAAGCATGCATTTGTATCCTTATGCATTATTCATACAGTGACTACTGTTATTCAGGTATGAACTCCTAGTTCAAAAGCCAAAATTAAACATAATTTTAGGTAAAATTCATGTTTTCAAAAAGCCTCAAAAGGTTCGAAGTAAGAATCAATCATTTCATGAGTGCGTAAATGAAAAAAACCATTTAAGAAAGGCACCAAACTCATACCTTTTTTAGTCTTCAAAAAGTAAAACTCTTACCTACCTTAGTTCTCAGATAGCATGATGTTTACCTACCTTAATCCTCAAAGAGCAAGACGCTTACCTACCTTGGTCCTCAAAGAGCAAGACATTTACTTACCTTAGTCCTTAAGGAGCAGGGCACTTACCAACCTCAATCCTTAAAGAGCAAAACAGTTACCTACCTCAGTTTTCAAAAAGCAAGACACTAACCTACCTTAGTCCATAATAAGCTGGATGCCCATCGAGTTGAAGCCTACACTTATTGGTGGTGTCTATTTAGGGGTTGAACCCAGGAAATCATAAACCTAGTAAAAAGTTCAAGCCCTATAAGACTTATTAAAATTCTCTTATCAATTTGGACCATTGTTGATATACTCGGTTTATCTCAACATAATACAAACTAGATCTTTAATTCTCTGCAGGCACACAAAACCATTATCCTACTCGAACAAAAGGGTGTTAATTTGTGTTTACCCTATTTTTAATACTTAACAATGGCCAAAGAAGGGTAGTTGTAGACATATCATTTTGTTTGAGCCAATTTTCAATATCTGGAGAATAATTGAAAGATGATGTAATCAAAAACTAAAAATAAAAATAAGGATGACTGCCAGGTACTATGTTACTAGGCACTATTAGGTGACATGAAGCCAAGCAATTGGTAAGGCTTGAAATACCCATGGGTCACATTAAAGAAAAATGTAAAAATAAGGCATCAAAGGTTATTATTTGGGGTGTCACCAAAGTCATTCAAATAGCACAAGTCAGTTTCCCACTATTTATGACTAAGGTGAGGTATTCAAAGGGCCTAAGGTACGTGCAAGTCATATTGGTGCATAATTATTGATACGAAGCTTTAATGTCGCCAAAAATTTGAATTTTCAAGTGTAGTATTGATACAAAAGGGTTTGGTATCGATTCAAAAGGTGTGGTATCAATTTTTATTATGTTTATATTGACACAGAACTTAGCAGTATCTAAAGTTGTGATCTTTAGAAAAATGTATCGATGCACAAGCAAGAGTGTTGATAAAATCCATGAAGTATCGATACAAGGTTTTAAGTTTCGAGACAGAAATTAATGTGTTGCTCTTGGTATCAATACACACTTCATTGTATTGATGCTTATAGGTAAAAACTACTTTATGTATTATTACAACATGTTTTGTATCGATACACTAAGGCATTTTTGCCCAGTTCAAGCCATTTTTTAGCCTTTAAAGATCTGATTCAAACATGTTTCTTGCACTAAAAATCATCATAATTCATATTAAGCCTCAGCTATGGGCTTGTGATTAGACTTAAGTAAATTTTTAAAACCTAAATAGCGAAAGAAAAATGTCATTTTCATGAAATATATTACTTGTTAAAGGGCATGTCTGGCTTTTCTCATGTTGCAAGTAGCCATAACCTTTTTGCACCACTACTCTGTATGATAGAACCAATGGCAATAAGGGCAACTAAGCATAGTACCTAGAGTTGTCCCCTAGTACATGAGGGAATCTCTCATAATGCCCTTGCTTGGCCTCTAAAAAGCATTAGCTAAACCTTGAATTTAAAAAAGAGCCAATCTTAGCTCAGTAGGGAGGGAAAAATCATTTTTCCACCAATCTCAAAAACCTAAGGCAACTTGTAGCCCCAAAAACTCTCTAAAAATACTATTCCATTACCTTTCACCCTCAACCTTTCTTTAGTCTTATAGCTCTTTAAAATTATTATTAAAAACATTTCAAGACCCTCTATTCCCTTCACCTTTCCACTTAAAACTTTCTTCCATCAAAACCCTATAGAAAACTATTTTTTCATCATGTCCTAGCATATCAACAATGAAAAAAGAAAAGAAACAAGTCCAAAGTTATTGTTCAAAGAAAAAGGCTAAAACTGGAGGTTTATGGTATATTTTCTCACCTAGCTCTATTTTTCTTTTATTTCCAGCACTCACATTATTATAGTGAACCATTTATGCTACCATAACCGTCATAGGACTCCTATGCATTGTTGTTGTCGTGGTTGTGGTAGTCTTAGGATTTTGATACCTTGATGTTGCTTGCTAGGCCAAACTTCTACTTTTTCATTCTGTCATCAAAATAGTCTCTTATTCATGCCTTTTCTATCATATTTTATCTATTTTTACATGCTTAGCATATGCTTGAATGTTCTTCCTAACATATCTTAAGTATTACAACATGTCATCTTCCATAACATGATTTTTGATGCCATTCATAGAGTTATTATTTCCATGCACCTTCTTTGTCACCTTCTTGCATTTTTTGTCATCTTTGTGTGTTTGTATGTGTTATCTCTATCAAGATGCTTGCTTATTTGCTAAAAATATAATTTTAAAAAAATCCCTAAGTTAAGTTCATGCTACCTCCAATAAATGGAGAATGACATGTATTTAATGTTTTCATAAAATTGGTATTCTAATCTTAGGGACAAATTAAACATTTCAAATTTGGATTCACGGGAAAATGAGTTTAAAGATGTTGTTTTTCAAAAAAAAAATGCCTCTTTTAGTTGATAAAAAATATATTAAGTCTTGATCTTGAGTTTAACACCTTTATGGTGGTACGGTCAATGGGTTGTTTCATCGTCCCAACCTACTCTAGGATTATAGAATGAACTTATGATGCCCGTGCCATTTTTCCTTGCGTCATGGACATTCAAACATCCATAACTCGAATTTGACCCTCCAAAAACTCAAAAAATTGAATAGTCCCTTATTTTTGTTCATGTATCATTATAGTCCAAATTTAAAAAATTATTTTTGAACTATAAATGATTTTTCTAAAATTTTATGACATTTTTACCTCAAAGGGCATCAAAATACCTTTCTACAGGTGTCTCGTTTGCCCTTAGATCATCTCAGATGAGGGAGTTAAGATTTTTCAAACCTTTGTTGTCTAGAACTCTTAGAACCAGCATGCTAGATTTTGTTGGGCCATGTTAGCATATCGATGATTTTTTCTATATTATTTAAATATTTTTCTTAGAAAGCTTGCAAAATTCGCTCCCCAAAAAGGTATTGTTCATGATTTAATGATTTCAGATGAGCCCAAGATGATTTTTCAAAGTTTATCATGCCCTTTCCCTTATACATGCTACTAGTGTCAAAGCAAGCCAAATTCTAAAAATTAAATCTGCCTAGAAAGTGATTTTTTAAGATTTTTAAAATATTCTTATATTAGGCCTCATGGAGTTACCTTTCCAACAATACCTCACTTACCCCCTTAAGTCTTTGCATGAACCTTGAACGAATTCAGGAAGAGAGATAGTGCGATGCTACCCCTGTTTTGTCTAGAATTAAAATAATCCAGTCTCCTGAATCACCATCATCAAGATGTTTGAACTTCTTGAAATGCATCCGGTTGGCTTCCTTACAACACAAGCCTTTTAGGCTCAAATCAAAGTTTAAGATAAAAATATATTTTATGCAAATCCCTGATTTTATATTTTCAAAATACTTCTCTTTTTAAAAAAATCTTTTTCTTTTAGAATAGTAAAAATCTTCATTCTTAGGGATATTCCAACCCCACCACTTTGAGAGGATATTCTAACCCTATTTTTCACTAAAAAACTTGATTTTTCTCTCTCAAATATATTCAAGATTCCTAATTATTTTCCTAACTTTATCTTTGGGGATACTCTAACAACATCTCTCTGAGTAGATAATCTGGCCTTACTTTTACCTCAAAATCCAAAAATTTTCCCTCTTCTTGATGCCCCAGATTGTTTCTATTAAAACTTTTTTTGTCTCTCAAATTACCACCTAATGTAAACTTATCTCTAAATTGTTATCCCAATTATTCTTAAATAATCGAAGACAATTATGAGATACATTTTGATCATCCCTTTCTTTTATGATTCTTTCATTTATGGTTATTTGTTTGTGAAATTATTTTATTTTTCTGTCTTATTAACATGTTTCTTTTTTGTAGTGACTATCATGCATTCATATTTGTGATTTGTTTTTAGAAAAAAAATTTTACAAGGCAATGTTTCATGTCAGTATCTTTCTAGTGCCTGATACAGAATATCTGAATTTTCAAAATATAATCTGGAAATTGTTTTCATAAAAAATCCCTATACTCCTCATACCTCTATGTCATATAGGTGATATAAAATTTTCTATCAAAATGTGAATTTACATTTTCCATAAAGTTCATGCATTAAATAGGATTATATCTAAATAATGACCAAATGGAACCGATTATGCCAAAATCAAAGCGAGATATAGTTAAGGGGAACTGATTTCGGCCATCGTATATGTGCTAATCTTTCTCCACGCGTAAGCAACTCTCAAACCCAACCAATGAATCTTTGGACCTTATTGACCTTGAAATCAATGTCACGAGTTTCGTAACTCAGGATATTATTTTCAATAGGCATCCGATCACGTTTAGCCCGAAATGGTTGGTGGCACTCCAAATTTATGGTTACTTTATGGTAACTTTCCAAGACTAGATGGATGAGCGATTCATCTGACAACCTATCTCCCATTCCATCAACTTATCTAATCCAAATCTCAGCCAAGGAATAACTCAAAGGCTCAACCACACCACCATATATCTTCTAAGTTGTGTGCACCCACTTTAGATCATTTAAAGAGAAAAAGAAAAAAAAATGATACGCGGCAACATTAACTTTACAAAGCCATTATGTTTCATGGGCTTTATCTAATAAGTGTTTGCATGAGTGTCAACATGCCATTGACATGTAGGAAAACTTTGTATCACTAACCAAAGTGATTGATTTGCATTATTAATATGCCTCATCCAATCCAATTGGCTTTACGGCATATCCTAATAATGGTAAGGTGGTTTTAGCCATGGCATGAACCATATGAAGGTGGATGAGTGATCTACAAAGGATTCACCACTCCAAGTGACATCAGAGACATATCTCATTTGTTCTTGGTTTTGGTTAACTTCATAAAGTCATTGGCCAATACATGATAAGTTTAGGAGAAATCATTTCTCTAAATTAATGAGGTTAACTAAAAGCTATAGGAATTAATATGGATTGATAAATGAGTAGACACTGCACCACGGTCATGGTCTTTTTGAGATATCTGTAAAGAGAACCAAAGTACACTGAGAGGTTGATTACTAAAAGGTTTTTTTAAGAGGTCATTTTAACTCTTCCCTTATATGGGGTGGGCATGATGCCTTGTTAGAGACTAGTTTTGGTCTATAAATATAGGTACCTCAATTGGGTAATTATATTTATTGATGTTATGATGGAAGCCTAATTGGACACATATAATAAATGATCTATTAGATTAAAACTGAGATTTAGTTAAGTATGAATTGATTAAATAAAAAGGTAGAAAGAGGAGGACTTAATTGAATAAGTTTAATTACGAATAATTTAATACATAAATTAGATTTATGAAATTTAATTAGAGATGTCTTAATATGACAATAAATATAAGAATGCCTATCAAGATAATGGCTATTTATTGACATGAATTTAGGGATATTATTAAATAAAACCAAATCATTGTATTTGGGAAATTGGATAAATTTTTGGATAGTTATTTAGTATTATTTACCTAAAGTAAAAAATTGTTTTTACCTAGGTTAGAAAGTTTAGTTATGAATTAAATTATCTACATGTAAATTAAAAAATTGGGATAAGAGCCCTAATTATTAAGCTAAGAGAGTTTAGTTATGAACTACTCTAAGTTAGGCTTGCCAATAGCCTAATAGCTATCCTTAGTGTGCTATTGGGTTGAAATATATTAATAAGTTCCTACTAAGGCCCAATCTTAGACAAGCTAATTAAAATAGTTTTAATTAGGCTCTAAGAAACACCAAGAATGATGCCACTTGCTAGGTATATTAGTAATAGGCTTAGTTGACCCATTAGTCAAGCCTAACCTAGCCCATGATTTACTTAAATACATTATTAAGGCTTTTTGTCTTCTAAAGAGGAAGTAAAATCCCTAGGCACTGTGCTACCATCTTTTTTAAAGGGGTTTGGCATAATCTTTGCTTTTTTAGGCTCATTTTGCATAATCATGTCTTTTTTAAGAGATCTTGAATTGCTCTTGATTCAACAAAAGTAGAAAAATAGATTTTTAGAATTGAAAAATTAGTTTTTCACAAAAAGTTATGAAACTAGCTAAATCACAACACCTTGCTTTTTTAAGCCTAATTGTGTTTATTTACATTCTTAAGAGGAATTAAAGTGTTTTTGACCATAACGGAAGTAGAAAATCAGTTTTTTATCCTAAAAGAATCAATCAAAATTAATATTTGGGACATTTGGATTTGTTTACTATGATTTATGCAAAATAGCTACTTCCCTACAAAGCTTTTTCTTTCTCTTGGTGTAATAAATGTGGGAATTATTCCTAGATCACTTCAGATCTGAACTTTTTGGCTATATATCATTTGGTTAAGGCTTGAAAAGCCTTGTAGCTAGCATTAGAGAACCATTAGACTTCATAAAGGCTTCAATAAACATCAATATGGATCAGCGTTAGAGGTAGAACACTTAGATTACTTTTGTCCTCAGGAAAATATCGTAGTAGTTAACCTACAATGCCTTCATGTAGGGATAGGCATACATAGAGTTACGAGTCTCTAGGAAGTATAATTTCTATCACATCTATGTTTTAAATTGCAATCGAAACATATTATCTCTTCCTAAGATCTTGAAGAAATTCAGGGGTTTCTTTATTATTTTCTGTTGTGTATGTTTAATTCTAATTAAATTTTTATGCCAATGTTGATATGCATAAGCCCAAAGTTTTCCAATAGTGGTATCAAAGTCTAAGGTTTGTAAATTACATGTGACCTAGCATGTTGATTTTTGGTGATAATCAATATGATTGATTTGTGTGTTGATTTGGTGATTTTTGATTTAGTTAAAATTTTTAAAATATTGGTTTTCATTAATTTTTTTAAATTTGGACAGCATGTAATTTTTGGCTTTAATCATGTTTAAAAGTGTTTTAATTAAAATCATTTTAATTAATTCAAATTAACATCCTAACATGTTTTTAGCATTTTGGGTTGTTTTGATTCATTTCTTGAATTACAATAATTAAAGAAATTATTTTCTTTTAATTTTTAATTTTCTAGCATGATAATTCATGTTTATTTTTCAATACTAATTAGTTTCAAATATGATTTTATGAATTAAATTGATATTAGTCATCAATCAATGTTTAGGTGTTGACTAGTGCTAGGATGGCCTCATTTTAATGTTTAAATGGTGCTAAAAATATTAGCAGCTGCTAGTGCGACTTTTTCCTTTTTTTCCACCTTGAAAGTGTCATGAAAAGTTCATCATACTTGCTGGAAAATTAGGTTAAAATCAAAGTTGAAAATGTTTTAATTCTGAGCCATATCGGGTGTATTAGATGTGCTTTATGTGCACAACATTCGTCTTCCTTATTGAAACCTTGATGCAACATCAATGGCAGCAAAATGTTACTGTAGTTTGCTATATTTTTATAGGTTTAATGGGAGGACGACAATAAAATTTGAATTAGATTAGGATAGCTTAAGTAGGAAGCATGATGGGAACTAAATCCTAGTGAGAATAGGAAAACTAATGCGCCACCTTCTCCTACTTAGAGTAGGATTCATGAAACTTGGATTTTCTTGAAACTTGAAGATGATATGATTAGATTAAGATAATTCAAAAATTAAAAAATATATATATTTGCTAAATGTTAGCAAGAGCTTGGCATAATCACCTCCCTAAGAGGTTGAGTTCCGTTAGGATTCCTAGTTATCATTAGACACCTAATTATCCAATTACAATAATTTCTCAAATATATTTAAGACATGGATTGGATAATAAAGTAAACATGGAATTACGATTCAATTCAGTTGTTTAATTGAAAATATATTTAATTTGAATTATTAATCCTAAGTCCATTAGGATTCGTTCTAATGTGATTAGAATAAATGCTAATCATGTAGGAAAATTGTTTTCTTAATTACATTAAATATGGATCAATGACTAAGGCTAGGAAAATTTTGGCAAACAATTTTCCTAAATGGTTTAGGAAATATTACATGTTAAATAGTTTGTCTAAATTAAGACAAAGTTATCCAAAAGATAAATAATATCCTAGTTGAGACAAACAATCTAAAATTTAGGTAATGTCAAATTTAATGTCTTAAAATGGTTTTAGAAAGTAAGTTTCCTAAAATGGATGGTTTGTCTAAGTTATCTAAAAGTTAGATAAAGTCCTAGTCAAGACAAACAACCTAAAAGTTAGGTAATGTTCAATTTAAAGCAATCTTACTAAAAATTAGAAATTTAATTAAGAATGATTTAATTAAAGAACTAAAATTACTAAATAATTTGATAAATCATCTCAAATTGTATGATGAGGTTCATGCAAATGACAAAAAAATCACCAAGTGATATTAGCTATATTTATATTAATTCATGTTTATAATATGATTATGTTAGCGTGAGGGTGATTATGGACTAGACCTTAGTATGACTATGGTTGAATTTTTCATTTGGTATTTATTTTATAAATAGGACCTGCGAACCCTATCTTTTCTTTTAATTCTAGGTTGTAAATTTTCTTTTCACCTAACTCTCTTCAAATGTAACTTAAATTTTCTTACATAGATATGTAACCATTACATAGGGCTTGTAGATTTAGATTTCGGCTAAGATTAGGATTTACGTAAATCCAAGATGTAATGAAGATGGCACCAAGAAGAAAGGACTAAGGAGATCATCATCAAGACTTGCAAAATACTTGTATGATATCTCTAGGAATTTGACCAACTAGTTTCCTAATGGCTCAAGGAAACTGATAGATAAAGTCCATAATCATCCTAGTAGATTACATGTGTTAGATTTATTTTGAATTTATATATGTGATATATGATTGAATGAAAGCTAAGCATGCTAATCAAACAAAGCAATAAAACCTAAGATAAATGATAAAAATCCCTTGTAAAATATATTAAGTCCATACTGAAGCATGATTGACACCTTCCATTGTTCATAACAAGATACTTGAATTTCGATCACTTGGATTTGTTGAGTCACTCAAGGTTCCTTCCACTCAAGCTGCTTAAGTTATGAATAATGGTTCTTACATCATCAATGTTGTGTTGTTTGGATGCTTACAAATTTGACTGCATAGCATTAGAGATAGTGATTAGGTGAAATATATATGATGTACATAGCCAAAGAGTTACCACCTAACTGTCGCAACGTACCCTAGGATAGATCCTCTCGGATCTATGATTGCGTACAACTTAAAATATTTTTCTAACTTGGAAATGTCTTCTTGATCGAGACTTTTCTTTGGCGATATGATGAGAACAAGAATGTGCAAATTCTTGACTTATGGTACAGTGAAAGGGACCATAAGACGAATCACTCATCTTATTGGTCTCGGATGACCATCATGAAGTGGTCAATGCTTGGAGTCACCATCGATCATTTTAGGCTAGGCATGATCGGATGCCTATTGAAACCTATGTTTTGAGTTACAAAACTAAAAACATTGATCCCGTGGTCTACATAATGCAAAGATTTTCCATTTGGGTTCGGGAGTTGGTTACGGGCAATGAGGTGGGAACCTCTTTGCAACGCTCAAAATTGGTACCTTACTAGTATGTCTTATCTCAGTTTCAATTCTTTTTATCTTAACATGTCACTATTTCAATATAACCCCTTTTAATGCATGAATCTTGTAGAAATAATCCAGGTTTTGATGAAAAAGATTTAATCTCATATATGCCCCAAAGAGATAAGGAATATAGAGATTTTTGATAAAAATGACCTCTGGATTTTACTTTGAAAATGGAATGTTCCACTTTGGGCACTAGAAAGATACCCATGCAGAACATTACCTTTAATTTTATTTTAAACATTTTGAAAACATGAATGCAAATAATCATCACAAAGAAATCATGTTAGTAAGGTAATAAGTGAAGTAAAATAACATGAATCAGTCAATGTAATGATAAGGAAAATGGATGGACTATTAGAATTTATCTCACAATTGGCATCGATTATCTGGGAATAATCGAATCGACAATTTTTAAGATGCATTTGGGTTTCTTGATTAAACAAGGTTTGTTTGGCATATTCATAGAAGTTCGAAGAAAAAAATTAATTGTAGTTGGAAGATAGGGTTGGGGTATCCCTTCAGAAAGGTAGGGTTAGAGTATTCCCATGGATGACAAATAATTTTGACAAAAGAGGATTTTTAAATCTTGACAATTTTGAAAAGCTGGGTTGGAGTATCCCTTCGAAAGGTCAGGGTTAGAGTATCCTTGTGGATGATAAATCATTTTAACAAAGGAAGATTTTTCAATCTTGACAATTTTAAAAAGTGGGGTTGGAGTATCCCCATGGATGACAAATAATTTTGACAAAAGAAGATTTTTCAACCTTGACAATTTTGAAAAGTGGGGTTGGAGTATCCCCGTGGATGACAAATAATTTTAACAAAGGAAGATTTTTCAACCTTAACAATTTTGAAAAGCGGGGTTGGAGTATCCCCGTGGATGATAAATCATTTTAAGAAAGGAAGGTTCTTTTTATCTTAACAATTTTGAAAAATAGGTTTGGAGTATCCCTTTAAAAGGTCAGGGTTAGAGTATCCCCAAAAGTGAAATGTCTGAAACTTTTTAGAGAAGTTGAGTTGGAAAACTTAAGTTGACAAAAATTTGTGATGCAAAAAACGAGTAAGCATTTTGACAAATTTTGGTAAAAGAAATTATTATGAATGAGGATGGTAAAGATGTAAAATGTGTTTGTGCCTTGAAACGAGCCTATGAGAGGTCAAAACATGTTCTCAAGTCTGATCGGGGTGATACGGAGACATTGGAATGTCTCGAGATGAAATTCGAGAAACAACTCAATTTTGACCATAACCAAAAACAGGGGACAACATCGCGCTATCCTACTTCCCAAATTTATTCTAAATTGGTAATACCACTAAAAAGCTAACTCGACGAGGGTCAATCTAAAAATATTCCCAATATCCCAAAAAGTCACTTTCTAAGGGAAAAATTTTCAAACTTGGATCAATTTCACTGCTGGTATAGCATACGACAATCAAGGTATGTCAAAATTTAAAAATTCATTCCAGACACATTTGGTATTGGAAAATTACAAATGATCTTTTTAAAAAGGGAATTTCATGAACCTTTTAGGAAAAATGTTTGAAAATTTTGGAAAAATCATTTAGTGGGCTTGAATGGCCCAACTAGAATACATATTTGGATTCCAGAGATCTAGACAGTTTAGATTTGAAAAATCATAACTCTCTCATCCGGAATGATCTGAGGGTGAATAAGACATCATTTTAAAGATAATTTGACACGCTTTGAGAGAAAAATATCAAAAATTTCATGAAAAATTATTTAAGGTTTTAAAGCTATTTTTCAATTTGCTATAGTTGTGCTGCCAGCAAGGGACAAAGCAAAGCTGGGGATATCTCTCATTTTTTTATGTCTATGGGTCCAAACTCGAGTCATTGACATCCAAACATCTATGACTGAAGGGAAAGAGTGGCATGAGCATCAAGAACTTATTTGCATAACCTCAGAATAGTTTGGGATGATGAAATAGCCCATTGGTCATACCACTCAAGGTTTTTACTCATAAAAAAGGCACAAACATTTAGGGAATAATTGTAGGACCATTTTTGTTTCAAAATCAGAAGATTTAAGCTTGTTTAACTAAGATTTCATATCTAGAAAAACTTAATTTTCCCCAAGATATTTTGCTAACTTTAGAAAAAATGCTAAGTCCATGCTAATCCTTATTGGTTGAGGTTAACATGCTTGGCTTGGGGGTTTTCAAAATCAATTTTGACAAGGAGAAGACAACAAACGTACAAGAGGACGGCACATAACATGAATAGGGATGCTAACTTTACCAATGGTCTAGACAAAGAAAGTGTTATGCTTTGTGACAAGAAAATGTTATGGATCCTGAAAATGGCAATGATTCATGCAAGTTAATATGTGTAAATGTGCTTGAAATGTGTTA
Source organism: Adansonia digitata (assembly GCA_029448705.1). Taxonomy (NCBI): domain Eukaryota; kingdom Viridiplantae; phylum Streptophyta; class Magnoliopsida; order Malvales; family Malvaceae; genus Adansonia; species Adansonia digitata. The sequence continues at coordinate 20,626 of JAQSVH010194792.1, read as the reverse complement.
GGCTAATGATTCATATATGGATTAAGGATAACAAGATGCATGGACATGGCATAAAATGCATGAGCAAGAGATGTCAAACTAATGAGGATGAAATGAGGCATTTTGCACGTCAAAGAGGCATTAAGGCATCCAAATCTTAAACTATCATAACCAAAAGCCACAATAATGCATGATAATCCTAAGAGGGTGATAGAAACATGGAGGGCTCACTAAAATGATGAAGATGCTGAAAAACAGAAAATGCAAGTGATAGAGTAGGAAGCTATACCAATAAAACTTTAATTTTCAGCCAAACAGTTGGAGCAGTAGAGATGGCTTGAATTTCCTACTCTTCCTTGTTGTTAATAAACAAGAAAAAGAGAGAAACAATGAGGTTTTGGTTCTGATATGCATAAGGGTGATTTTCAGAATGTATAGTGGTTGAAAATGACTGTTTTGGGGCTATTTTTGGGTGATGAGTGGATAGCTACAGGATTTGGTTTTCTTGGTGGAAGAATGTGTTTTGGAAGCTGAAAATGAGCTAAAATCTAACCTTTTTCAGCTGAAATAGAAGCGATCCATTTATATTAGCATTTTGGAGCCAATTTGCAGTGTTTTTTGGTCATTTCTCAAAGAAGACAAAGTGATGTCAGCATGGTGGCTAAAAGGTGGCTATAGGGGGCAACTTGTTGCCAATGTGATGGGCATAGGGTGGGTAGTTTAAATACTAAAGTGATTTTCCAGCAAATAGGGTGGCTGATGGTGATATTGGCCAACAACTAGGAAGGAGTAGGGTCATCATATGACATTAACCTTTTTGATCCAATTTAGACTTCAAAAAAATGTTTTGGTTAGTTCAAAAGCCTAAATTCATAATCTGATATGTGTTTTAATATTTCTTGATATGAAGAAATAAGTTAAAATTGAGTTTTGGATCAGTGGTTGATGAGTCAAAAATGCTTAGACCAAGAAAATGGCCTGCATGTATCGATACATTCATAATGTATCGATATATTTGGCCCAAAAACCTTGATGGTATCAATACAATGATCATTGTATCGATACTATGAACCACTGTATCAATACATGTTGATATGTATCGATACATTTCTTTACAGAATACATGTTTTGGTTTTGGCATGGCCTAGTATCGATACATGAGGTCCTGTATGAATACAAAGGCTCATGTATTGATACATCTACATGTTGTATCGATGCAAATGGGGACATTTCAAATTTTTGGATCGTTGGAGCCTTGTATCAATACATTCAAGTAAAATTATGAATTTTCTCATATCTTTTGTCCCTAGACACCTTGAACTGCGTCATTTGATGCTACATCTTTGCATTTACCTTTGGTATAATCTTTAGGCCTTCTTAACCTCCTCAAAATACTTTACTGCCCGGTGATCATCACCCCATCTCATGTCCATGCTCTAGGTTGCTAGAAATTAGCCTGGACAAAATAATGTGTCTACACTAACTAATCTAAAAGTTGCATAAAAACACAATTGCTAAGATAAGTCATCTATTCAATTACTTTCTACATGATTTGTTAAGTCACTCAAAGTGATGTAAGTTTGAAAAAGGTCCAAGCATATTAAGAACATTCAAATGTTAAACTCCTCAAGTTATGGATGGGCATTATAATCTTGATTGAATAATGAAAACAATCATTAAAGTTGTAAAACTTTACATAATAATTGAAATTTTAAATCATTAACTACAAAATGTTCACAACATGACTAATAGGCTATCACTGAGTTGCATACATGATGCTTATAAGTTCTAATAGGCCAACTCTAGTGACTAGTCCTACATTGAAAGGTATATCCAAGAATTTCCTACTAGGTCAGGGGCAGTCTATCAAGTTTATATTGATAACCTTGATCAAGCCACATTGTGATCATGACTCGTATGATACTTGAACTCTGAAAGAAGCAAGTGGCTATTTAAGCTCATAAAGTCATCTAAAACCCTAAAGAGTTATTCTATAAGGATAACCATAATAAGAGGTCTGACATCCCTAAAAACTTATTCCTAAGCAAAATGTTAAAAGGTAACCCAATGAGGCCTCATATGATATGATGTATTTCAAGAGTTGAGAACTTTAGATGGATCATGATCCATGCATCCATATGCTTTCTTTTGAAAAAAGATAATGGATATGATGAGGGAATATGCCAATATAGACTTAATTTCATCTGAGCCTTTTCTCTAACAATTTGAAATATCCGAGACTGAGAACTTAGCGGCTGCCATAGTAGGGGTCAACCTTCTCCAAGCAGATTGGACATTTTCAAGGCCAATATAGTCATGCCTAAATGTATGCTTGTGCACGTGAAGAAAAACTACAGTTTCAAAGGTCATTGAAAACAAGTTTCGAATAAAAAAGACATTGAGGAGAAAAATTAGTTTTTTAAATTTATTTTTGTTAAATATTGAAATTTAACGTTAGATATAATATCATGCTGAAAATTTTCACTTTTAGGGATTTTTCAAAATTTTTTCATGAAACTTGGTGAGTCAATTGTCGTATATTTTTATCGATACCTCATAGTATTTATGCTGATAATCACTCTAAAAAATCTAAAATGTTCATGAAAAAAATTATTTTGGCATTTTGCACTACGAGGTGTCAAGTTGTCAAATTTAGTACCAAATTTTAAATTTTTCATGTACCATGAGAATCTTGCTCGCAAAATTTTTTCTGGTAAAACTCAATTCGGATTTTAGGTTTTCATCCTTATTATTGTTATAGATTAATATCTTGAGTAATGCATTAAATTTCCTTTTAGGCCTCTACATTTTAGAATTTTTTTGCTTTTGGATATAATTTTCAAATTCTCATAAAAATATTTTTAATTAATTGATTTCGTTTACTAGGAATTTATTCCTAGAAATTTTTAAATGAGTCTTACGATTAAATATTTTCTCATTTATTTATGGGACAAGGAATTTATTTCATGGGCTTAAAGCATTTGAATTTAGCTAATGGGCCTTAAAGCCCATGAATTCTCCAATAAATCCATAAATTTTCCAACCAGCCCAATAAGCCATTTTTGTTTTCTAATAAGCCTAATAAGCTTAGCTTAATTTTTTAACAAGCCCATTTGGAGTTTTTCAACAAGTTTAATAGGCCAATTTCGATTTTACAATAAAGCTCACTAGCTTGTTTTCTCTCTAAAATTTTTATTAACTTTTTGGGGCAAAAATTTATATATGGATATCTGAACTGTTCATTTGAATTAAATTCTTAATTAATTTTACCATATGAAGTTTTATTTCTCGAATGCATAATTTTTTATTTATTATAATTTAATACTTCCAACTCATTTTTATCATGGAATTTTCAATTATGATTTTATTTATTTCTTTATTTTTTTGAAATTGCATTTATATTAATTTTAAAATTTGATAATTTAGTTACATGAGAACTAATTTGGTTGGAACTGAATTTTTCCTAACTAATTTTGTTTGATTCTAACTATCTCATTTGCTAAGCTTATCTTTATCATCATAAGCTTATGGGATAAGATGATGAATAATACATGATGACTAAGACAAAAAGACAAAATTATTAATTAATTCTTGTCTAAAATAAAGCATCTACAAAGGAATAAAAATCAGAAAATTCAAAAAAAATAGAAAAAAGAAGAAAATTTGGCCAAAGCAAATTTTTTTCTCCTTTGGCTAAATCTTCCCCTTATAAATAGGGGGAAGATCTTCAATTATAAAGGATAATGCTTTCATAGCAAAAGTGGTCATTTTCCTTTAGCAAAATCAACTTTATTCAAAATTTCCAAAGTGTAAAGGTAGAATCACTTAGAAAAAATTTGATTTTGTTCATTTCGTTCATATGTATTCCTTTTATGAGCCTTATGATTACTTGTGCTCATGGATTTTAGTCCATGTTTAAAGGTCAAGTACAAAGGCCATGAGCAATTTTTTGATTTAATCGTTAGATTTCATATTTCTTAGTAATAATTTGATTTTCATTAAGAAAGTATATGTTTGTTCTGGAAATGATGTGATAATTTTTTGTTATTTTCTTTGGCATTTTCTTGTGGGTTATTAATAAAGTATGCTTATATATTCATATTTTTTAATGATTTCATGGACATTGGAGCTTGGTAGAAAATAGGATATATGTTTATCTTGTTATTCATGAAATTATGTTAAGAAAAATATTTTTTCTTAATTGTTGTTGATGAAGGCCAAATATAGTGGTGGCCTTTAGATGAATTTTAATGCCTGTTTTAGTGATATTTAGTACTATTTTGTGATGACTAAAAGTTATGAGGCCAAAAAAATAATTTTTCTAAATTTTTAAAGGCCTTGGAATGGTATTTCCAAGCTTAGTCGACATATATTTGGGTTTTTTTGTGATTTTTTGGATTTTTGGGGCCATTTCATAATTTTAAAAAATTTAAAGGCCAAATTTCATAATTGCAAAAATTTTTCCAAGGCCTACCAAGCTTGGCCAAGTACTTCATGGAACCTTTAGGGTTGTTTTCATGCATTTTTATCATCTTTAAATGTATATCACACATTTTTAGCCTTTTAGAGGTCATTTCATAATTTTAGAATATTTAGAGACTTATTTGCAAAAATTGAAAAAAAAAATTGTTCCAAGGCCTCAAGTGCTTGGCCAAATGATTATAGTAATCTTTGGTAAATTTTCCATGTTGATTTTGATGTTGTTGATGTTTGCTTATGCATTTTATTTCATTTAGGGATTAAATTGAAAAGTTAGAAAAATTTGGAGTCCATTGGATAAAATTGGATTTTAGGGCTAAGTGAGTCCTTTCAACATTAATTACCCATTTAGGGTATTTTGAACATTTTAAGAGCATTCGTAGCATTTTTTGTCATTTTAGGGTCAAAATATAATTTTCAAAAATTTAAAGACCTATTAGCAATTTTTACTTTTCAAGCTAAATTTGATGTCTAGGGTCCCCATTTAGGGTAGAGTTGTTATTTCATAATATTTTTGAGTCATTTCGGGTTATTGGGATACTTTCATGCTAAAGTTATACCTTAGGGATGTTTTATTAATCTACCTTAGACCCAAGTCCTATGTGATCATCGGGATACTTTCATGTTGAAGGTGCACATTAGGGACAGGTTTGTCCTTTCATGATGTTTTCATATCCTTTAGGTTACTAGGTACTTTCATATCGAAGGTATACCTTTGATACATTTTATTAATTCACCATAGAACCAAGTCTTTGAGGGTCACTGAGATAATTCCATGTTGAAAGAGCATACCAAGTTCAAGTCATTAGAGTCTAGTTTTGTACTTTTCATTGAAACTAAGTCTTAGGATAAGCTTTTATTATTTTTGATAAAACCAAAATTTTTAAAATCAAGGCAATGTCTATGAATTAAAATAGTCCATGGAATGTCTCCCAGCATATGGTAAAGGTTTCGTAGATTATTCTAATCATGAGCTATTCTTTTTTAAAATGAGTAAAATCAAGACTTTTCAAATTTCATGAAAATAAAACCTTTCATATTCTTCCAGTCCTTCGATAAGGTGAAAAAGATATTTTGATTTATAAAATATTTAGAACCTAATTCTCTCAAACTAAATAATAAATTTGGTTTAGGAAATTTTGAAATACGAGAATTATAATTAAATATTAGATTAAACTGAATAAAAATAATGATTTTAAGTTAAGATGTAGTTAAGAGGTACCGATTTATAGGTGTCATGAGTGAGATCGATCCTTAGTCATGATTGTAACTGACTGCCAAACCTTTTTCATGCGATCTCTAGTATGAACATAGACCTTGGAGTTTGTTTTCAAGGGTTTCGTAACCCTCAAGATACAAACTTCAGTAAGTGACCAATCTCAGCTGTCCAAAATAGATTGGTAACAACTCCAAGAAAAATGGTCACTTTGTAACGACCATTTAAGGTTAAGTCGGGTGAACAATACATCTCAACAACTCAATCCCAAAAATTGAAAAGAATAATAATTATATATATACATAAGAATAAGGGAATCACCTATCTTTAACTCTGGTGGGTCAGGATTCGCATTTCAGCCATGTTGTGACAGCTTGTTGACTTACTAGGACATAATGAGAGTTATGCCTAATTTAATAACTTGTTAACTATTTCAACTAGTATTTAAGTTATGATTCTTGATTTTTCCAAAAAATCAAAAAATTATGATTTATATGAAATTTTGGCATGCACGGTACATTTTTTCTTATCCCTAATCCTATTGTTTCCTATGCAACATTTTTTCATGGGATATTTAAGATGGGGGATTTTATTCATCTATTTATTATTTTGTTTTGAAATCGTGTCATAAAAGGTTTATTTGTTCTCATGCATACACTGTATACATGTATACCATTAGACTCTCTTCCACGCCTATGGAAGAGGCTTAAGTTACCAAAATTTTAGGATATGTGAAGTGGCTCTGCCTTCTGAGGTGTTACCTCCAGCTGGGCCAATAAAAAATCCACCAGGTGTAAATTCCTACACATGCCGAACATGTTAGCCTTGTTATGGGCATGGTAGATACTTTCACTTGAATTAAACCCTTTTTAACATGAACCATTATGGATAAGGATTAAGCTATCTCGTCAGTCTATTCAGGCTCAAAGAATAATTTGGGAACTTATCTAGATGTCCAACATGAACTTAATGAACCGTAAGGGCCTCACCTAGCTAGAACCATACTTGATTTTAGAGGTTATCGAATCATGTAGTCTGGGGGAACACTTCTAACCTTTTACTTTTATAATTTGATAGCAATAGATATACATCACGTTGCCATGATAAATTCCATTTTGGTGAATTTTCTTGGAACAATTTTTGGTAGTTCATATCTTACTTTTAATAAAAATTTCCATGGCCGAAAATAATAAACTTTACAAACTCTTTTTTAGGTTGCGAAAAGAGAATATATGAACCTCTTTTCCCTTAAAAAAAAGTCAAAATAAAATAAAAAGAATTAAAAAACATCAAGAAGCAATAAAAAAGCAATAAATAAAAACAAATAAGCAAAAAAGCAAAATATCAAAAAATTAAAAAACAAAATCAAAATCAAACTGATTAAATTTTTTAGGCCTTAGGGATTATTAAAGAAAAAGAGAAGATGGTGTTAGGATTTTTCCTTTTCAATTCTTTGCATGACATTTATATCCCTTGAAAACTTGTAAATTCATTCAAGCATTTTCAGATTTGCAAGGTCCACATATCATTTATTTGTATACTCATGCACTCAAAATTGTCATGATTTTCTAAATCCACTCCATTTATTTCACTAAAAGGACTAAGACATGGCTAACAATTTAAAGGCAACAATTTGTATGTTAGAGTCCATCCAAGCAAAATTCAAAAAGATAGGTTACAAAACTATTTAAAGTAACTACTAGCATTCTTGAAATGGAGTCTACGAAGGAAGCACCATCATTTATAATAGGTCAATTACGTATGGCTTTGACAAGTCAGCTGAAAGCACGAGTTAGTGTTCTCGAAAGAACTATCAAGGAAGTCAGATAAGATGTGCAAGAAATAAGGGACAATTTTCAGATTTAATAAACAGGATAAGGGATTAAGATCAATACAAAGTGGAGTACCTATAAGAGTCATTGTCATCATTGCCTTTAATCTAATCCTATGCACTTGACAACTCGAAGAGTGAATCAAGCATATCTCTAGGAAAAATTCTAAACCATGCCCTATTTAGATAACTAAAATGAATATACATAATCTTCTATCACTACAAATCAAACCAAACCTTCATAACATTTCACCACTCCCCAATCATCCTCAGGCTTTTGTACAAGCAAAAAATCATAAGGAAACAAAAAAATTTTGATTTGCTTTAACCCTACTAACCTAGGGGGATATGTACCATCGTTTGCTCCAAAACTGATTGATCACACTTGTTTACATTAAATCCCACAAAATCTGTACAAAAAAGGTATGATCCTTACGCCTATTGTGAGTATCCTGTTGGAGTTTGGGGGCATTCTATTGAGCACCATACTCAATTTAAAAACAAAGTGGAAAGCCTTATAAAAGTAGAAGCATTAAGGTTCAAAATAAAAACTGGATCAAAAGGAACTCACTATAAATCATTTCTAAACTGCTTATATATATGGGTAAGAAAATAATCAAGATCAGATTCAAGTCGATCTGATTCCCATTACTTATGCTAAATTGCTATCATAGCTTATCTGGAACCATTTTTGATGCCTTTGTAGATAAAACTACTAACACCTCTATACCTAAGCAATTATAATGCCAATGAGTAGTGCAACTATCACTCCAGCAGTCGAGGTCATTTAATAGAAGATTACCCTTAGTTGAGGTACAAAGTTAGGGTTCCATCCAACTAGGAATGCTGAATTTCAAAGGGAAGAAGGCAAGGTTCTTGCAGGAATTTGACAACTAGCTTGAAGATGGTGGAAGGAAACTTTTGCTCAAAAATTAGAATGCTGAGGGGTAATGAAGTGATTGTGAAGACAACCTTTTGGCTACTTGGAAATAGGGTTCAAAAAAGGAATGATTGGGACTTGGAAAGATTTTCTAAAAGCACTAGCATAGTTAGGAAAATGAAGTGTTTGCAAGAAAAATCCTTTTATTACTTTTTTTATTTGAATCCTATAAATGTGGTTACGTACACCAACAATTGATGAATAAATTAGAGAGTATGGTTGATGAAACAATAATGTTGAATCACGATTTGAATTCCTTAGAATCTTACCTTTATAATAATCTTTATGTCTGATCTTTAGCCAATTACTTGGCATCCAATCCATTTCAGTGAGTGCTGCCCTATTCATTTATTCATTAGTTCATTAATTTATTCATTTATTTATGCATACACTCATTTTTAATTCATTGAAGTCCACACAAGGCACACGTATATTCATATAAACTGATTTAAGTTCTTTTTTTAATTTTTACATGGAATAACACAGAACACCAGATGGAAAATACCACTCAACAAGATGGGTTAGAACGAGTCCAAAACAAGAAAAGAAAATAAGAGCCCCGAATATTCCAAACCATTTAAGGAAGTAAATAGAGAAAATGAGCTATGGAAGAAAGGTTTGAACAAAAGCAAAGCCTTGACCAAAGGAATTTGCAAATAGTCCCATATTATAAGGCGATCCATGCAAGCCTTGTTTGAATTCCTAAGTTAAAACTTTCATACGAGAGCCTATCAAAGATGGCATAAAGCTTGAAAATGCAAAAGAATTTAACCAATTAGAAGAAAAGATCTAAACCATTACCAGTGATGATTTAAAGATATAAGAGAACTTCTGCCAGTGCCAAATTTAATTATCACTCCAAAGTTTGAAAAGTATGGCAGACTCACATACCTTAAGGCACATGTGACAACATATTGTCTCCAAATAGCATGGCATACTAGAGATGAAAATCTGCTCATCCTAAATTTCTAACTAGGGCAACATTAGTATGGTACTCCAATTAAAAAGAGGTATCCAGGTACATTGAGGGATTTGACTTGAGTATTTTTGTGACAATACAAACATAAGCTAGAAATAGCCCCAAATCAAGAGACTATCTAAAACATGAGAAAGAATCTTAACAAGAGCTGTAGAAGTATGCATGTAGATGGAAAGACATAGTTTCATATGTTCAACCACTTTTCACTAATAAAGAATGCATGCCTATTTTATTGATACTTTGTCACCTTCATACTATGACAAATTGGTCAAAAATGCTTTTTTTTTAGTTTATAGATGTTTTGCTTACTCTAGAAAGATTTGACATGGCATAAATACTGAAAGGATTATATATACCAGTTAAGTGGCATACGTGGGATGAGAAAGTGATCCTATCAATAAATGCTAACAAGTTATAACCGATGGAAGCTAAAACCATTAAAAGTTTAGAAAGTAAGGAAATCCATTCCAACTGCATCCTTACCCTAAACTTTTCTCACTGAACAGCCTCAAGAGGTTTGTACTCATATATTTTGGCCCTTTATGCAAATTTTTTTGACCTAAAGTGTTTAAAATTGAGTTGACCAGATAAACAATTAAGATGATTCTCAGAAGCTGCAAAGAGAATATAGGTGTATCATGCCCCATTGATTTCCTACACCAAGCTCTTTTCTTGACTCATTTAGAGTCAGATGATCTCTGCTGTCCTAGCAAAGCCTAAGAGATTTCCCAACCCAAAATGATAAACCCGAGTGTTAGATGCAACGTATCACCAAAGAATGGAAGGCCATTCCATGAAAAACTATAACATATTCAAAAGCAAAGTAAAAACCTTTAATGATGCTAATCCAGCAAAATACTAGAAGCTAGTGGATGCTTATAGAGGACAATTGGTCTAAGGTTCATCGACCATATAGTAGTATACCAATTGGGGGAAATTTCTATCTTAACTTTAAAATGCTATACTTTTCTTTTTAGAAACTATGGATTTTGGCTCAGAATGAATAAAGGTTAATCAATATTATGCATTCTATCATTCACCATAAACTTTGTTACTAATGGTTTCCAGTATCTAGGGTAACGAGAACCTTTAAAAGAAAAGATTTTGATTCAGTAGGTGATTATCGTTATATTAGACTCTTTTAGAAAAATCCTTTAACTCCATTTATATCATTGTCCTAAACATTCAATTATAGATCTTTCACACCCGAATGCTCCTCTTAAGATTCCTTAAAGGTCTAAAAAAAAGTCATGGTCTTAAAAGATGTTGATGTCGATAGTTCGACATTCGTTAAATTAATAATTGTATTTTGAAATATCTAAAGTTCACTTAGATAACCCTTGAACATATCTTCCATGACACTTTCTCAAATCCTTGATTTTGGAAGAATAAAAACAAATGTGAATCAAGAAAACCCTTTTCTTTGGACAAAACCTTTTTAACCCAATGCTTGATAAATAAAATGTGAAATTTAAGGTGTTCCTCCATGCCAACTACATTTCTTTCTTAAAGGCCAACCAAAACCAAGATTTATCAGTGGCTATAAAGCTGATAGTGGCGAGGGAAATAAATTAAGCCAAAAACACTGAAAAAAATCAAAATAAAATAGAAACAAAAAAATAGAAGGAGAAAAATATAAAATTTTTCAAAAAGAAAATTAAATGCAATATCATGTTGCTAAGGTATTCAAATGATTTCAAAAATAAAACTATCCTCATTCTTAAGGAAATGGTCGTTAATTCAAATGGTTTTGTTTGAAGCAAAAAATAGCCATCTTTCTCTATCCCTTCACAAAAACAAAAATTATTCCCTTTGTAGTCCCCTTTGAGTTTGATGAATTTATTTATCTAAAAGCCCTAATCAAAGATCACCCTTCACAGTAAGGGTAAGAAAAAGCAAAGCTTCAAGATTAGAAGCTTGAAAGACATGCCAGATTGATTTTCTACAGTTATAAAAAGATCAAGCAAATTTTCATAAGGCGAAAAATAGTAGAGAGAAACAAAGAAAAATAAAAAATAAGAAAAGATGAAGAAACAAAAATATGTTGTCCTGAAAGACATGCCAGATTAATTTTCTTCTAAAGAGAAATGATCATTGATCTAGTTACCACCCTTAAACACTTAATTAAGGCTTATCTATCGTTTCTTCAGTACCTTAAACCATGCCTACATTACATAGCTTCCAAAGACTATTTCGATTAAACATAGCTATTTAAGTCGTTAAGTCATTCTTAGAAAGTCCTTAGAAATTTCTACTTTTTGGATAAATTTGAAGTCCTCAAGAATATAATGAGGTAAAAAAAAGAAAAAAAAAGAAGAAAAGAAAAATAAATGAAATTCTAGGTTGAACCTAAAAAAGGCAGTCTATAACAAACTTAAAGGCTTTGGAATTGCTCCCAAATCTACAAAAAGTAGCTATCGAAAGAAAAGTACTCTTTCATGCTAATCCAGAAACATTCTAAACCTCTAGAAATTTCACAACATTAGCAAAAGGTTAAGTAAAATTCCAAAATATGATTTTTTTCAAGATAACCTTTTAGAGCTTTCATACCATAACATAGGAACTAGTCTTTACCAAAAGCCTTTCAAAATAATCCTTTGAGACTCAATGTTTACCAGTTTAGTTTAACACCTGTCAACCTATTAAGTTTGAAGATTAAAAGGATGTTATGACTTGACTGTTTACCTTTTATGGAATTCCCATAAAAAGAATATCCACCTAAATTTGGTCATGATAAACCTTGACTTTTTGTATCCATTTTTCAAATCAAATTTTAGCAGTGCCAGCCTATTTGTGCCTCTAAATTTATTTCCTTATCTCATTCAAAAATGTCCCAAATGGTGATTATCAACCATAAGAAAGCCTTAATATTACATGGTGAAGATGGCATGTCCATTGCCCTTGATACTGGCACATCATTCTATAATTTCCATAATTTTTATCAAATAAAATTCTTTCTCAAGTTAGAAACTGAAATTGATCGCATTTCGTGAATCTTGAATACTAGATGAATTTTGATATTTCTTATAATTTCAATAGGAATATATAAATGTGCCTTGAGTAGGGAAATGCTAATACTTATCCAATCGTATAAGGTTGTATCCTTGAATTGATAAAAACTAATTTGACATTTGCTGACCTTTCAAAAAAATTGAAGAATTCTTATATTTTTGAAGTTAAGATCAGAAGATTTTGTTAGGATAAATAAAAGATCAGTCTTTAACAATTTAAATCTTAAACAGTAAGATAATCTTAAAAAGAGAAGAAACTGGTGATAAGAAGGTACAAATTAATGAGGTACTACCAACATATGAGAAAATTATTCTTTATGATATTTTATTCTTGTAGCATGGAATAATGCATTCATTCTAAATAGCATTACATATTTATGTCTGTATTTGCCTTATTTCAGGAGCATTTGCATCACAAATAACTGTTAGCATTCAAATTATTAAGTGTTTGCATCCTTCAAATTCCCATTAAAGACATTTACAAGTTTCTGAATTAGAAACCCAAGAGTAGCTAATGGTTTCATCCTAGTTAAAATTGGCACCTAAATGTGAAAGCCTAAGAGTAGTTAATGACTTCATCCTAGTTGAAATTGGCACCAAATTAGAAAGTCCAAGAGTAAATGATGCTTTCATCCTAGTTGAAATTATTACATAAATTTGAAAGCCCAAGAATAGCTGATGGCTTTATCCCAGTCAAAAATTGACACCAAAATTTAAAAGCCCAAGTGTAATAATTTTTTCACACTAGTCAAATATTTTGACTTAGGTTCTGCTCTGGTTATCTCCACTGACTATCATGGTTTCCCCCTACTTAACTCTTTCTACTTGGGTTTTGCCCTGGTCACCTCTATTGACTATCATGGTTTTACCCTAGTCAACACTTTTGACTTAGGTTCCACTCTAGTCATCTCTATTGGCTATTATAGTTTACTCTAGTAAATTCTTTCTACTTAGTTTCTACCCTAGTCACTTCCATAGACTATCATGGTTTTGCCTTAGTCAACTCTATTGACTTAGGTTTTATCCTAGTTTTTTTGTTGATTATTATGGTTTTGCCCTAGTTAATCCCTTTTAACTTAAGTTTCGCTCTTATTTTTTCTTGACTATTATGGTTTTGCCTTGGTAGGTTTTGCCTTGGTTTCTTCATTGATTATCAATGTTTCACCTAGTCAATCCCTTTCGACTTAGGTTCTGCCCTGGTTACCTCCATTGACAATCATGGTTCTGCCCTAGTTAACTCTTTCAACCTAGGCTTTGCCTTGGTTACCCATTTGGTTGATGGTTTTACCCTTGGCCATCCTCTTTCTAATTTTAAATCCCTTATCAAAACTTTTCTATTTCAATGCACATTCTTCTGAATTTATTTTCAAGACTTTATGCCCTAAATAAAAGGTTGTTTATAGTCTTTGCCTTATTCTTGGTTCTCAAAAATGGCCAAAAAAGGGCAACTATAGACACCTAATTTTGTCCAAGTCCTTTCTTAGACAATTTGAAATATCCAAGAATGACAACCTAATGCCGGCCCTAATGGGGTCAACCTTCTCCAGGCAAACTAAGCATTTTCAAGACCAATTTAATCATGCCTAAATGGTTGTTAGTGTACATGACGAAAAAAGTGCAATTTTAAGGGTCATAGAGAATGAATCTCCAATAAAAAAACGAATATTAAGGAGAAAAATTAGTTTTTTAAATTTTTTTTCAAATTTTGAAATTTAATTTTATATATGATATCATTGTCAAATTTCTCATTCCAAGGATTTTATGAAAATTTTTCATGAAACTTAGTGAGCATATTTTTACTAATGCCCGTGTAGTATTTATGTTGATATTCGCTTAGTAAAATCTAAAATGTTTAAGAAAAAAATCTATATTGGCATGTACCATGAGGTGTCAAGTTGTCAAATTTAGCACCTAATTTCAAATTTTTCATGATACCACATGTATCCTACTCACAAAATTTTTTCGATAAAACTCACTCTGGATTTTAGGTTTTCATCCATATTACATTTATAGATTAATTTTTTTGAGTAATGCATTAAGTTTTTTTTCTAGACCCCTATATTTTAGAATTATCTTGCTTTTGGATATATTTTTCAAATTCTCATAAAAATATTTTTTGATTAATTGATTTCTTTCACTAGGAATTTAGTCTTTGAAATTTTTATTTGAGTTTTCACATATTAAATATTTTCTCATTTATTTAGTTATTTATTTTATAGAACAAGAAATTTATTTCATGGGTCAAAAACTTTTGAATTTAGCTAATGGTCCTTAAAGCCCATGAAATCTCCAATAAATCCATAATTTTCCAACAAGCCCAATAAGCCATTTTTTGTTTTCTAACAAACCCAACAAGCTTAGTTTAGTTTTTTAACAAGCCCGTTTGAAATTTTCCAATAGGTCTAATAGGCCCATGTGGATTTTATAACAAAGCCACTAGCTTTTTCTCTCTCTAAAATTTTTATTAACTCTTTTGGGTCAAAAATTTGTATATGGATATTTAATTTGAACTTTCCATTTGATTAAGTTCTTAATTGAATTTATCATAAAAAATTTTATTTCTCGAATGCATAATTTTTACTTTGTTCTAATTTGATACTTCTAATTCATTTTTCTCATGGATTTTCTAATTAAGATTTTTACAATTATGATTTTATTTATTTCTTCATTTTTTGAAATTTTGTTTATATTTATTTTAATTTTAGAATTTAATAATTTAGTTACGTGGGAAATAATTTGCTTATAATTGATTTTTTCCTAACTAATTTAATTTAATTCTAAATATCTTATTAGCTAAGCTTATCTTGATCATCATGAGCTTATGGGATAAGATGATGATTAATACATGCTGACTAAGACAAAAATTATTAATTAATTCTTACCTAAAATAAAATATGTACAAAGGGATAAAATAAAAATCAAAACAAAAAAATAAAAAAAAAAGAATTGGGCTAAGGGATTTTTTTCCTCCCTTGGCTGAATACTCCCATTATAAATAAAGGGTGGATGTTTCATTATAAAGGGTAACGCTTTCATAGCAAAAGTGTCATTTTCTCTAAGAAAAATCAAGCTTTATTCAAAATTTCCAAACTTTAAAGGTAGAATCACTTAGAAAATTTTTTTATTTTTGTTCATTTCATTCATATTTATTCCTTGTAGTGAGCCTTATTCTGATCCATGTTTAAAGGCCAAGTATGAAGGCCACAAGCAACTTTCTTGATTTAACTATTAGATTTATTTTTCTTAGCAATAATTTGATTTTCATCAAGAAAGTATTTGTTTATTGCGAAAATGATGTGATCTTAGCGTGTTTTCATGTGGGTTGTTGATAAAGTATGTTGATATGTTTATTTTTTCATGATTTCATGCATATTTGAGCTTGGCAGAACTAGGATATTTGTTTCTCTTGTTATAAGAAAAAAATTCTTCTTATTGTTGTTAACGAAATTGAATATGCGGGCAGCCTTTGGATGAATTTTCATGTTTGTTTTTGTGATATTTTGGATTGGTCTATGATGACTAAAAGTTGTGAAGCCAAAGAAATAATTTTTGAAAATTTTTAAAGACCCTCCAAATGTATTTCCAAGCTTGGTTGGATTTTTGGTTCATCTAGCATTTTTTGAAAATTTAGGGGCCAAATTTCATAATTGCAAAAATTTTTGGCCATCTAACTTAGCCAAATGCTTTGTGGAACCTTTACGGGTGTTTTCATGGATTTTTAACTTATTTAAATGCATATCACATATTTTTTGCCTTTTGTAGGGCATTTCATAATTTCAAAAAGTTTAAGGGCTTATTAGCAAAATTTGAAAAAAATTGTTCCAAGACCAAAGGTGCTTCGCCGATGGTTCTAGTGATATTTGGTAAATTTTCCATGTTGATTTTGATGTTGTTGATGTTTGTTTATGCATTTTATTTCATTTATGCATTAATAGAAACGTTAGAAACATTTAGGCCTAAATGAGTCATTTCAACATTCAATTACCCATTCAGGGTATTTTGAACATTTTAGGAGCATTTGTAATATTTTTATCCATTTTGGGGTTAAAATACAATTTTGAGAAATTTAAAGATATATTAGCAATTTTTGCATTTTAGACTAAATTTGATGTCTAAGGTACCCATTTAAGGTATAATTCTTATTTCATACTATTTTTTAGTCCTTTAGGGTTAGCAAGGTGCTTTCAAATTAAAAGTATACTTTAAGGATGTTTTAGTAATTTACCTTAGAACCCAGTCCTATGCAATCATTGGGATACTTTCATGTCAAAGGTTCACATTAGGGATAGGTTCATCCTTTCATGATGTTTTTGAGTCTTTTAGGTTACCAAGATACTTTCACTCAAAGGTATACCCTAGGGATATTTTATTAATTCACCATAGAACTGAGTTTTTTAGGGTCACCAAGATACTTTCTTGTCGAAGGTGCACTTTAAAGGACATTTTGGTCTCTTTGACCAAGTCCATGTCATTAGAGTCTAGTTTTGTGCTTTTCATCAAAACTAAGTCTTAAGATAAGCTTTTATTATTTTTGATAAAACCAAAATTTTAAAATCAAGTCAGTGTCTCTAGATTAAAGTAGTACATGGCATGTCTCCCAGCATATGAAGGGGTTTTGTGGCTTATTTGAATGATGACATATCTTTTAAAATGAGAAAAGTCAAGAATTTTTGAATTTCATGAAAATAAGACCTTTCTTATTCCTTGGGTCCTTCGATGAGGTGTGGAAGATCTTTTGATTTTTAATATATTAAAAGCCTGATTTTCTCAAACAAAATAATAAATTTAGTTTAAAAAATTTTGAAACAAAGGAGTTACAATTAAATATCAGATTTTTAAATCAAATAAAAATTGAGATTTAGGTTAACACGTAGTTAAGAGATACTAATTTATGGGTGTACATTAGAGATCGATCCGTACTCACGATTTTAACTGCTCTCAAATCCTTTCACGTGATCTTTGGTAAGAACATAAAGCTTAAAGTTTGTTTTTAAGGGTTTTATAAACCTCAAGATACAAACTCTGGCAGGTGAACAATCTCACCTAGCCAAAATATATAGGTGGTGATTCTAAGAAAGTTTGTCATTTCGTAATGAGTATTTAGGGTTAAGTCAAATGAGTGATTCTTTTCAACTACTCAATCCCTAATAACAAAAAATAATAATGACTATATACATAGGAACGAGGGATTCACCCACCTTAAAGTTAAGCGGGTCAGGATTTGTATCCTAACCACATTGTGGCAGCCAACATGGTGGATAGCTAGATTAATAGAGTAAAGATTATAAGGAATATTTTGATATGATCAAAATTAGGAAACTTATAGAAGTTTCAATATTAGATTAATTCAATTTTTTTAGTATATGATACCTAGAAATTGGTGCTTAAATATGTAAGACAAATTGTATGTCCCAAATGAAAGGAGTAGTGAAGATGGACCATACATAATTGCAACGCTGTTGATGTTGATCAATGCTTGCCTTCTTGATTAATGTTTTTGAAACATAATCTTGATTTATTCATAAGCATAAAATGTTTTTTTTTTGCATTTACATGCCAATTGATGATGATTGCTAGAATTCAATGTCGAGCTCAGATTTATTTCTCATTGAATAAATCCTTAATCATAGAATTTGTTCTATGTTATGGTCACATTATTCTTAAACATACAACTTGTAATAGTATTGAGAATAATAAATGGCCTATAATAGGATTCAAAAATAGTTTTTGAATCCAATTCATTTAAATCTACACAGGTTGGATTTAGTGGGAGGTATTTATGATTCGTTAAAAGTTAAAGATCAAAATTAGACTTAGTGATAATAGCCATGATGTTAAAAATGTAGTTATTTGGAAAATGTTCCAAACTAGAGAAGATTACATGCTTATACCCTAAAGATCATAAATAAACTTTTTTGTTTAGGCTCATAAAAGTAGTTACATTTGAATCATTAGCTTACAAGATAATAAAAGATTCTTATAACTATTGAAGTAATAACTGAGTCATATGATTGGAATCTGGGTCTTGTAATGATCTGAATAGTTAATGACTTTGATAGAATTAGACCAGAACATATTTTCACAATAGCACTAAAGATTTGTCTAAGTTGAAACACAATTGGTAATCAAAAGAGTTCATCATTGGATGCATTAGCAGTTGGCTTAATGCAAGTGGGAGATAGTAGTATATGCCCTAGAGCCAATTGGATTAGAAGAGGCATATAATGGTTAACAATGCAAACCAATCATGTTAGTTAGTGATTGAAGTTATTCCTTTATGATAGTTATGTGATTGACAATCATGCAAATACTAACTGGTTGAACACTATGAAACATAATGGCCTTGCAAAGTTAGTAATGAGTAACAATAATGAGATCTTTATGCATCAAAGCCATGTATCTAAAAATGTTCCTAGTTATTGCATTGTTAAAATAAGGCATTGATAATGCACAAAGACTAGCATATGCTAAGCATCCATGCATTTGATGCATGCAACTCTTTGATCTCATAGAAGTTAAAGTATAGAGATACTTGGGAATAGCATATGGGTGCTTGTTTTATGGAAACAAGTTCACTGAACAGGGCCCATATAAGAACTCCATTTGGTATAAGTCACTCAAGTGTATATGAAATATGTTATCATGTTCTAGATGTGTACTTGCGGTGCCAAGTTCTCTTATATGGAGAGTGTTTATGAAATATGTTATCATGAACAAATCCATAATAGACGGGTGCTTATGGTAAGGTGGTTTTAGGCATGGCATAAACCATAGCAATATAGATGGGTGATCCAAAGAAGATTCACTAATCTAAGTGACATCGAAGACATGTTTCATTTGTTCTTGGCTCTCGTCAACTTGATAAAGTCATTGGCAAACGTATGATGAATTTAAGAGAAATTATTTCTCAAAATTCATGAGGTTAACCGAAAGTTACAAGGACTAATTGTAGACACCTTATTTTGTCCGGGCTAATTTTTTTTGGCAATCTAGAGCATGGACGTAAGAAGGGGCGGTGATTGTCGAGTGACAACGTATTTTAAGGATATCAAAAAGGCCTAGGGATCATGTCAAAGGTAAATACAAAGATGTGGCATCAAATGATGTAGTCCAAGGTATTCAGGGATAAAAGATATGAGATTTCACAAATTTACTTAAATGTATCAATACATGGTTCTCATGCATCAATACAATGCTCCAACGCGGCAAAAATTTTGAAATGTCCCCATTTGTATCGATACAACATGTAAAAGTATCAATACACAAGCCTCTGTATCGATACAGGACCTTATGTCTCGATACTAGACCAAGCCAAGACCAAATCATGCATTCTGTAAAGGAATGTATCGATACATATCAACATGTATTGATACAGTGGTTCATCGTATCGATACAATGGTTCATAGTATCGATACATTGATCATTGTATCGATACAATGTTCATTGTATCGATACAAATAAGGTTTTTTGACCAAATGTATCAATACATTATGCCATGTATTGATACATGCAAGTCATTTTCATGGTCCGAGCAATTTTGACTCGTCCACCATTGATCCAAAACTCGATTTAACTCATTTCTTTGCATAAGGAAAGATTAAAACACATGTCAAATTATGAATCTAGACTTTCAAATTGATCAAAACATTTTTAAGTCTACATTGGATCAAAAAAGGGGTCAACATCACATGATCACCCTCCTCCCTAGTTAATGGCCAATGTCACCATCAGCTGCCCTAGTTGCTGGTAGATCATTTCAGCATTTAATCCAGCCACCCTATGCCCATCACATTGGTAGCAAGCTGCCTCCTACAGCCACCCTATAGCCACCATGCTGACATTACCTTGTCCCCTTAAGAAATGGCCAAAAACACCTCTAATTTGGCTCCAAAAAGGCTGGTATAAATGGACCACTTCTATCTCAGCAGAAAGGGTTAGATTCCAGCACATTTTACACTCCCAAAAACACATTCACACATCAAAGAAATCCAAATCCCGTTGCTCTTCACTTAGCACCCTAGAACAGCCCATAAACACTCACTTTCAACCATTACGCATTCCAAAATTTACCCTCATCCATACTAAAACCAAAACCTCATCATTTTTCTCTTTTCCTTGCTTATTAACAACAAGGAAAAGATGAAAATTCAAGCCATCTCTACTGCTTAAATCATTTGGCTAAGAAGTGAAG
>JAQSVH010194725.1:0-17108 GCA_029448705.1 Adansonia digitata | reverse complement strand
AAAAATAAGGACTAACAACGACAGCACAAGGCATAACGCAACTAATTTCGAAGTCATGCTCTGTCTGGACCAATAGCCATTAACAAGCCAAAAATGAGATGGATTTCTGAGCTGCGTGAGTGTTTTGTACAGGCTATCATCAAGCTTGATGTGCCTAAATATAAGTAAGTTATGATGTCTATCTATTCTAAAAATAAACATATCTTCATTCTTTCTTATTAGGAATTTAGTTTAGATTTTCAATATAAAAATTATGAATCTCTCCTAATCAATTTTATAGGTTTGGAGTTAGGGTTTAATTTTAGTGGCACATGCATTTTTATTAGCTTATTTTAGGTATTCTTTTTTTTTGGGAATTATGCTTTCATATATTAATGTTCTCTACATTTTTTTTTTTTGTAAATAAATTCTAAACCCATTTTTATTTTTGAGTTCCTTGCATGTTGTTTAGATTGATTTGAAAATTGATAATTAATTTTGATTTTTTTACATATCTAGCTTCTGAAATTATTTTTAACAGTTTTGAATATTGATTTTGAAATTATTAGATGTTTGTATGTTTGTCCTCTTTTTTGTTGCATGTATTATTAAATGTATTTCAACAACTATGTTTAAGGTCATTTTTTGTCTTTGATTATTTGTAGGCAAAGCAGTAAATTACTTGCTCTTGCAAAAAGGATATGAAACGACCAATACAAAGTTCATGTAAGTTATATGAGTTTCTTTAGTAGTATGCTTCTAAATCTTCATAAAGAGTTTTTGCGTTAATTGTTCTAAATTGTATGTGTAGGAATGTTAGAGGTCAAATTTAATATCTTGCCAAATCAGTTTACAAGGTTGGATCAGGCTTTTTTTTTTTTTTTTAAGAATAATTGCCTTTTTGTGCCTTATCTAATTCATTTTTTTTTTTTTATTTGGGAATGTTTCTCATTATTTTTAATATTGTTCTTTAAATTGTCTAACTATCAGACATACATAGAAGTCAATTAGAGACATAACCTGCAAAGATGCATATAGCAGGGCTTCCTCTGTACGTCAATCCCCCTTAAAAAAAATTAAATGTCTAAAAATCATATTTGAAACGCTTAATCTATTGAAAATGAATGCATCCATTAAGAAGAATGTAACTAGAGAGAAGCTGCACGAAAATAATTTATTAACATAGAAAATATATAATAAAGCATTAGTTATTTACGTTTCTTGATCAGATGTTTAGTTGTTGCTCTTTCATGTTTTGGTCTTTTAATAGGTTGCTTTGTCTGGTAGTTCACAATTGAATTTTTTTTTTGGTATTTGATTTTGCATTTTTTCCAAAGCTAATTTTTTTCTTGCTTTTCAGGCCTTTGAAGCACAATACATGTTTTCTTTTTATTATTATGCCAATGTATTTTTTATAGATCTTATTAGTTTTTTGTTGAGATCAAAATTTAATTGCATTACGTATAATTTAGCTTTCATTTTCTTATTTTAGATGATATATTAGCTTTTAAATTTTGCTATGTTTGAGGCTTTTTAAATTGCTAGTGTGTAGGTTGGTTTCTATTTATGGTGTTTGTCTATATATATTATAGTTCTAATCCAAATTTTGTTATCAAATCAGGATGTAATGTCTCTCAATCAGTGGCAATACTATGAGGGCCATATTGGGGATTGAGCTACTTCCACGTATTAATGAAAACCACCTCACCAAACATGCAATCAATCTTATTGTAACATTTGCTAGCATGATTGTTAAAATCTACAAAGTTAAAAACTTATTTCTTCCTTTCAAACTTAATTCTGATTTCAAACATGTCTTTTATGCAAATTTTCACTGCAAAATCAACTTTGTTTTTCATTTAAATATTGTTGACGATGAAACAAAAGAAAATGTCTTGAGGTGTGATTTTATTTGAGTTAGATTGTGGAAACATGGTACATATTGCAGTTAAATCATAACTGCTTTCACATATGATATTTGTTTATTGAAAATTACCCTTTGCTAGCTTTAGATTAAAGTGTCGCCTTAGTTGACTTTTTATTTTGTCTCTACCAACTCTTTCACTTGCACATATTTTGATTTCTTATGGATTTACCATGTTTTGGTGTTCTCTTGACTTACATGTTTTAAGCAAACAGGCTTGCATGCAACTGCAAGTTGTCTTTCCCTGCTCTTATTTCAGCACAAAGGAAAAAAGTTTCTTGTTTCATTAGAGATCAGGTTTTGTATCTTTCATTTTACTAGAATTTGTTTGTCTCATATTTTTTGGTATTCTTCTTTGTCGACGTCCTTGCACTTTCTTTTTTTGCGAAAATTTGGATTTCATTATGTGATTTAAGGTGATAGTGTCTCTATTGCTCTATCTATTTTTGTTTAAGCCTCATTTTGCTTCATTGCTTCCCAGTCATGAACCTTACAGGCTGTTAGGCTAACATTGTCATCTAATTTTGCGATGTCAACATTATTTAGCTTTTTTTTTTTTTTTTTGCTAGGCCATTGAGTTCCCCATGCTTTGGTTTTTCATATTAGGATGGGTTTGCACTTATAACTTCTGTGCCAAAGCTTTTGCGTGGAATGCCTAAACTTCCTTGGGATCACTTTGGGTGTGATGCGCCTTATGTTATCAGCGTTGCTCAAATAAGGCTGCCCATAAAAGAGCTAGGCCAATAGTTGTATAGTTGTTGAATGATTTAACATTCTATGAAGTTCCTATTTATCTTGATTGTAAAAGTCAATGTATTATGAATAGGCTTTGGTGATTAAATATAATTAGGTCAAAACATCAAGCACATTCTCTTTTTTTTTTTTATGTTGGTTACAGCCAAACAAGGCAGAGTTGTGACACTATTAATGGTCAAATTGTTCAGCCTATTCATGGTCATTGTTCTAAGGATTTGGTCCAAAATCAATAATACATATTTGGAGAATGTAACTATTTAAAAGGGTTCGAAACAATTTGGTTCAAGCTTTTTATATTGATGCTTTAAAACTATTGATGTTGACATTACATTTTTGTATCATGCATAGCTTTTAATAAGACTTGACAATTTTTTTAAGTTAAAGGTTGACAGAAAAACAACATTAGATGTGTTATAATGTTTTGAAACAATGATGTACATATTTAAAGCCAGAATATATTATGATATATTGGTCATCTTATTTCGCTTCGCTACTTTTTCATTTTAATTGCTATTGCTCTTTTATGTTTCAAAATTACTATCAATTGCTCGATCAAATCAAAAAAATGCCCGCGATGTAGTGCGGGCATTTAACTAGTTATTTATAAAATTTTACTCTTAAAACAATAAACAAATAAAAAATCATAACAAATATTATAAAATAATTAACAATAAATTATTAATAATATTATTATATTTTTAAAATTTTTTTTATATAAGATATTAAAATATCCCTAACGAAACCAAGTCAACATTATAGTAATAACTTTTCCAAAAGTTTCATTTGAGAGGATTTTATTCCAAACTAGTTTGCACTTACGCGTTGGGTGCACTACTGATATAGTTCAATGAGCATATATTATTTATAAAATTATTAGTTGATAAGGCATGGAGTTAATTACACAGTAAAAAACTATATGAAACAACCATTAAGCGAATAGGTACCATCGAAGTTCTCACCTCATGTATTACGTAGGTCTTGCCATAACCACTTTCAACGTATGAAGAGCTCATTAAGTGATTAAAACTATTTCTATGCCTATATTTTTTTGGCAACTTGTCCATTACTTGTCATATTCCTAACAGCTTTTGCCTAAATTCGATTGCTTTGCATTGCTTCATTGGTCCTACAGTTAAAAGGCCTTCTTCCAACATTCTCAAGACTTTGCACCCCTCTCAATCCACTTACTCTGAGCTATAAACCTTTTCTTTATCTTCTTATTTCCTGTCAATAATTCAATAGCAAACATGAAAAGTCACATGTTAAGTCTATCATTAGACTTAAAACAAATAATAGCAAATTACAAGGGCAAGCAACATGTCTCCTCCCACTTTGTTTTCTTTTCTTTCTAAATTAAAAAAAAAAAAATAATACAGCCATACATGAAATCTTTAGCAATTTTATAAGCAGCAAAAGCATATCTGTGCCATGGTAACAAAAGTTAATAAAAGATAAAGTGCTAATAGTTAATAGCATTTTATATAAATGTCACTATATATTAGAATCCGTAAGATTAAATAAACAAACATGTAAGAGCAAAGTAAAATTTAAAGAGCTAACATAGTCATCGTGTCTTAGAAGGCATTTAGTCCCAAAAGAAATGTATAGAACACTAATCAACTTTATTAATAGAAATTAAAGGCAACATTTCAAAAGAAGGAAAGGACAAACAAAAATGATCAAAGTTAAATAGCATAGAAAATTTACAATAGTTTTAAGCATAATTTTTTTAATACATTAAAAATTCATGTAGCTTAAACTAATCAAATGTATATAATTATTAATCATCAATGAAAAAAAAATAATTTTCCAGTAAATAATTATAATCTAGACTTGAATCATGAAAATGGTGAAATTTATGGTATATAGAATTTTTTCTACTGAAGCTGCATAATTTAAGTCCCCCAAAAGCCTTGCCTATTCCCTAACTGACATACTATAGAAGCACACTTAGGCCAGTGGATAAATCTGTTTAAAACTTATACTCCCACAATAAAGCTTTATAGATCCAAAATTTCTAATTTGAAACATTTTAATTCGAGTTGCTTCTATAAAATGGTAAGGAATTGACACATGAATGCCTGAATGACATCAGTCCATTCTAATTACTTACTCCATAAAAATAGGCAGCAGCAGTACTAAAAATTACAAAAAATGCAAACCTGATGAATAGTATAAGTTCTTCGATATGTAAGCCCATGAAAAAGCAGCATAACTATCATCACTAAACCAATAATCGAGACTATAATATAGAGTTTTACCCAAATAGAAATTAAAAATTGATCCATGATTTACCTAGCGAAATAAGCCTTAAAAAATCCTATAAACATTAGGAATAAAAGCATGTAATCAAAATCGTGTACCTGTATGTTTTTTTAGTAAAAAGGTGCAAGGAATAAAACATAAATGTAATAGAAATTGTTAGTGAAAATTTCATTATGGAGTGTAAAAAATGAACAACTGAAGAAAGAGAATGAGAATGCACTCTGATTCTTCATTGAAATGCTAGTGGGAGAAGACGTGATTGGTGACGGTAATTCATGACTTGATATCTTTCATAGCCTCATTTCAGCAACTTGATTTAGTCATCAATATGAAGAAACTTGTGATTATATATATATATATATCAATAACATGGCTTTTCTCATCTCATATCAGGTAACTCCAATGAGAAGGTTTAAATAAAGGAAGAAACCTAATGTACTAATCAAGGAATCTACTTGTATCATATAAAATCTGTATAATGGATTTTAAAATGTGCTAAATTATGATAGGAGAATTTGAATCTTAAAGAATCAAAGCCTAAAACAATTACCTAAACAATTTTTTTTTAGAAAATTAATGTTTAGAACTCTAAAACTAAATGCATGCATGATACATTATAAATTAATAGGTTATAGAAAATCTTAACCAAGGAATTAGGACATCAAAATGAGCAAAAATAAAATTAGCACTGTTAGCAATAATAAAATATGGGAAATTATCTCACAGTCAGTAAAATTTTTAAATTTCATTAGAGTTAATAGGATGGTACATATTTTTAAAATATGTTAAAAATTGATAAAAATAGAATTTATAACAATCTTTTAATCATGCTTGTGAAATTAAAAAATTACACTATCATTTTATTGAAACCAAACTAATGAAATAATTAAGAAAGTAGAAATTGAGTAAATTATAATCATCTAATGCCTCCAACAAAAATTCAAGGGCTATTTCTTTGTCCCATTTAATGGTGGGACAGATCTCTAATACCTGCGTGAATCAAATCATAAAATTGTTAATTAACTGCATCGACTGACTCTCAATTTAGAGAACATGTGATCGTTATGCTTTGAAAAATGTGGCTTCCAAACTGGAACCAAATGCCATTTTCTCGGCTAATGGGTCCAGCTCCAAGGCCTCAGCTAAATGGGTGCTAAATTTTGAGACTCATATCACCTTTTCTACAATGAGCCGATCATGTTACTGGTACTTGGTTTCATGTAGTAGTTGATTACAATTGTGCTGTATAACTCAAGTCGTGAGCACCACCATCACAAGTCGGAAGCCCATGCATTTGATTTTTTTTTTCTTTTCTATTTAAAAGAATTGTTTTTTTTTAAATGATATGCTATACTGTATCGAGGAAAAAAAAACAAAATGATGTAACTTTTTTTCCTTCTTTAACAACTATTTTACTATCCAGGAAAAATAGGAAAAAAGAAGATAAAGATCGTTAATTAACCACATACATACTTGTTGCGTAAAAGTACAAATTTAAGAATAACGGGATTTCAATCCACAAGCATCAAAACTTGGAGTAAACAACTTATTTGATAAAAAATAAATAGGAAAATAAAAACCATATCTGAAAAACAGTAAAAAAAGGTAAAGTTTAGTCTACTTTTGTTCCCTTTTCCTTCATATCCTCTAAAAATGAAACTAACAAGAACCGGAAGATACATAGAATTTTTTTCTATAAGGTTTAGGTAATTTGCAATGCTACCTGAAAAAAGTAAGAGAGAGATAGGTGATGGATTGAAATATAATTCTTAAAATTGAAATATGAGCAAGTTCAAAACTAAATTAACACATAATTTTTTAATTACTTGCCTTTGGGTAGCTATAAATACCCATTTTAGAAGAATTGTCGGTTTCTAATCATTGAAATCTGAAAAATGAGAGAAAAAATTTAAAGAAAAAAATTGAAAAGAAATTTAAGAGTAAAGATTAGGTGAAAAAATCCATGGGTACCTTCGCGTATAGTAGCCTTTCTCCAAAACCTACTCTTTCCTTTAAGATTAAACGAAGATAAAACTAAAGACAAAGGAGACTTCTTACTCTTATGGCATTCAACTATGTTGTTTGTTACTAATCAATTATTACCATTCCCAAATCAATTCAAAAATAGTAGAATCACATAGATAATTCAATTTGTTACTCATTATCAAGGTTAATACAGAATTAAACTCAATCTAAGGTAAACTAGGAAAAAAGGAAAAATAAGAGAAAATGATGAACAATGAAAGGAAAAAAGTCCAAGAGATGAAAAAAATTAGGAGTATGGTTTCTAGAACTCTCCTCCCTTTCACCTCTTTATTTTCTTATTGAGGAAGATATAAAAAATTCGCCTTTTTTTAGTTATTTTCTCATTATCTTGCATTTAAAACATGTGTTAGTGATTGCATTGCCAACCACACTTTGCATGTGGTATAGATGTCATTATCTAGCCAGATCTCATACTATGAGAAATTACCTTCAAACGTAGCCAGCTGTCAACATTTCAGGTCTCATGGGATCCTTTTAATCTATAGCGTTCATAGATTAGAATTTATCCCTACTTTGCTAAGGTTTTTACTTTTTTAATATAATTTGAATTATATTAAATAAATTTCTTTATTTAAATATTTTTATTTTTAATACTTATTATTGTATTAAAAATTATATTTTTAATATAACAATCAAATGTTTTAAATTATATATTTTTCAAAAATAAAAAAGTTTCTTATTAAACCAATCTCAAATAAAAAAATAAAACTATAAAATTTAACTTTTTAAAATTAAGTGACAAATTTATTAAAACACAGAAACTTAAATCGACTTTTATTAATTATATTTTATTTTCTTTAATTGTGGAAGCTCAAACCGATTAACTTCTCTAACTGATCTTTTTTTTCTTTCACAGATTGAAGGATAAAACATAATTATAAAATCATTTTTTCATATAAAATTTCTATTTCTTTTTTTAATAATTATTTATTATAATAATAGTGTATAATAAATATTTTTAATTCATTATTCATTTTGTAATTCTTTAAAAACTTTTCTCCCTAATTTCAACTTTTTCCATAAAAAATGCGCTTTTTCTTTCTCATAATTATTTATTATAACGATAATACACAAATAAATATTTCTCGTTTATTAGATCAATTTTAATCTTTCTAATTTTTGCTACCTAGATAAAAATTTAGATGGACAATTTATGTTTTTATATTATATTTTTATATGTTAAGTATTATTTAAGATATTATATTTATATAAATTTTGATACGTTAATAACTTATATTATATAAATATTGATAAGATTTGTGGAGTCATGTTCATGTTATTTTTTATCCTACTTTGTGTAATATTTTATGTCATGTGGTGGTATTGTGTCAAGTAGCTAGATTAAAAAAAAATTTCAGAAGTCCTTATAATATTTATTTATTATAATAAAAGTTAATATGCCAATTGCTCCTTGAACTAATAAAATCATAATTTTATAATATTTTAGATATTATCTTCCAAATTATAATTAAAAATAAATGATTTTTATTATAACAATTTAATTTTATATTTATTAATATATTATACATATATTTATTTTTTAATTGATAAAATAATCAAATAGATTGATAACTATTATTTTAAAACAAAAATAATTAAAAAATTATTCAATAAAACTACGCGTTATATTACTTAAGATAATCTTATAATATAATTTAATTTAAATAAATTAGTATATGTTGTATTACTTTTGATAATCTAATAATATGATTCAATATAATTATATATTTTTATTGTCATTGGTATAAATATGATTTTTAATAAATTATATAATACTTGTTCCAACTTACCAAACCCTTAATTTGAAAATAAGATTCGCCATCACCTTTTTGTTACTAAAACATCAAAATCTCTTCCTTTTCTTGTCTTTCTCAGTTTAAAAAATTGACAAAGAAATAATCGTAAAATATTCTTAACTCGAAAACCCAAAAGGAAATCCCAAGGATTGTCACAAAGTCAAAAACTCTAAAAATCTCTTGTCGTCAAATCTCTTTTTCGTTTATGATTGTTTTCTGATGATGATTGTTGTCTACTTGAATGGGAATTTGATTAAGAGTTTCTAGTTTTGTTAAATTTAGTTTTTTATTTTATTTTCTTTTTATGTCAAATTCTAACTTTGAAAGAAGTCTTTTTTTGTGTCTCAAATTCAAAGATTGTTTTTTGTTTCAAAATTAGTTTGCTTTCTATTTTGGTCTTTTATTTTATATTTTGCATGTTCCAAGAAATTAAAAAAATAATAAAGGAAAATAAAATTAAGAAAATGAATAGAAAAAATAAGAAATAAATAAAGGAAAATAAAAATAAAATAAAATAAAATGGAAATCACCTAAATTGGATCCAAAGCTCATGTCTAAAATCCAAAAACCTAATTGGCTCTAAAAATTAGTATTAGGCTTAAAACCCAAAATAAAATCTAAAGAAAAAAAATTTAAAACCCAAAATATCGAAGTCCTAAAGTTATTAAAGCTAAAATCAATTTATAAAAAATAATACCATAAATCCAAAAATCAACTTACTATTGAATTCGATTTAAACAATATTTGACCAAGATTAAGATATTTCGTGGGAAATTAATCTAACAATCAAATATGATTTAGATTAGATTATATGGACTAATGCATACAAAAACCTAAAAAAAAAATTGGGTGTTTACAATATTTTATCACTATACATATTATTTAAAATAAATGTATTATTTTTAATTTTAAAAGTATAACATTTCATGCAAGGCAGAATAAAATACATAAAAAAGGTCATTATTAATGAAAATGTTATTTTGTCTTAATTATTGGTGCATCACGTTATAATAATCTCTTATAATGTTATCAAACTAAATTAGATAATTTCTTATTATTAACATATTTTTTTGAAATAAATTTGTTTCTTAATTTCAAATGTATAATAATATCATGTAATTTTTAAAAAACATATAAAATAAATTATTGATATATGTATTTTATTATAAGGATTTGTATATCTTATCATGTGATATATATATATATATAAATTATATATAATAAATGTGCTGCTTTTAATTTCAATTTTTTAAAATAATCTTATCATATAATTTAGATTAGTTTCAGTAATTGTCCTAAAAACAAATTCATTTTATTTTTATGAAAAAAAAAAAAGATATGACTGGCAATTCATGTTTTAATATTCTTAAAATCTTATTTATTTAAAGAAAATTTAAGAGAATAATAATTGATTTATTATAATAATTGTAAACAAATTTATTCATAGATCGAATTCGACTATACTTAGATAAAATACTAATGTCTTTTATGATTGTCCAGGTCCACCCAAGTTTTGAATGAAATATGAGCAACTTCCATAACCAAGCCCGACCATATTTCCAAAAGGCTACTTGGGCTAACCCGGCCCCTCCAGTTTACAATAACTGACCTGTACAACTTTCATTTAGATGAAAGAGAGAAACAAACAAACAAAGCAACCCTTGCAAAAAAATAAACGTAACCTGGACTATTTATTATTTGTACCTTGTCCTTTGTTCAATGGATAGTTGAAAAATTCATCCGTATCTAAGTTTCTTAACAGATTATCAGTAACATATTTATCACTGCTATTTTCAAAAGAACTCATTTAACCAACATAAATTCTTTCAAATATAAGGTGAACTCGATCTTTGGATAAGTCTAGCTGCAACCAATAGAATTCGAACTTAAAATTATTTCAATGAGAATTAAAAAGTAAATTTTAAAAATCATAGCTTTATTATTTTTTTAAATGAGAATGATTTAGCCAATTACCTCTTAACTTAGTGGTTAAAAGTCACTTAAAATTGATACGTTAGTTTATATTCAATTTTAAGCATCCCCTTCCCTTTTCTTATTATAAAAAAAAAATGTAAATGAGAGTGATTTAAGAAAATTGAAGTCTAACTTAGTTATATAAAAAATAAGAATATTAAATATTTGGAAAGGAATATAAATTTAGTCAAAAGACTTTTATTTATGGAGATTACCATTATATGTAAAAGATAAGTAAACTGAAAATTTAAAAGGAAACAAATATAATCAATTAGTTATAATTTTTTATTTAAATCAAATTAAAATAACTAAATAACTAAGTGGAGAACATGTGTTAATGAACATGTCAAGTAAATAGATCATATTATTTTCGCTTTTTATTGAAAGTTTTAACTTTTATATATTTAACTAAAAAAATAAGATTTTATGAGATATGAAAAGAAATTTAATTTATCATTTATTCATATTTATATCTATGTAAAAGGTAATTAAGTCAATTAAAATATAAAAGAAAATAAATATAGCTTATTATTCATAAAATATTTTTAAATTTAAAGTACTTTAATTAACTGCAAGAAATGTTTCACAAATTAAAAGCTATCCACATTTATAGGATATCTTTTTTTTTTTTGGCCAAAAAATTTGACTTTTATATATGTATATAAAATATACAATAAATATGCAAATATAGGTTGTACGGTGTCTTGGGTTCATGGCATGGAATAATTACAAAAGTATTGATCATATTAAATAAATAGCAGCGAAAAACATGGTAAAGAAGCAATATTGAAACTCTTTAAATCAAATAAAATTTGCATGGTTTTTTTATCAATATTTTAAATAAATAACATGTGTAATGAATAAAGAATTATCATACCTCAACCTAAAGAAATCTTGGAGAAGTTCCATGGCCATAAATTCTTGTACTCAGAGCCTAGTTGTTGTAAACTAAAGTTGTCCAAGTATCTAGCCTTTAACATTAATCCACATAGGTGATTCGAAAAACCTTAAAAAAACAGAGACTTTGTTTGTTAGGAGCCCTGCTAGCGACTTAAATTTCACAAAGATTCACTTTGCCTTTGATCTCCCTTAATTCTTTAGTCAAAACAACAAAAGTAAACAAATTTTCTTTAGATTAAGGTAAATTGCACTAGATCACTTAAGGAAGTTTGGAGAAAATGTCGTTGCCTTTCAGGGGAGAGGAGAAAATGCAAAACTAAGTGATTCTTAAATTGTGGATGGCATAAAATGGCTTAAATACCTACGGCAAGTGCTTTCCAACTTTTGGTCAATTTGCACTTTAGTCCCTACCATACATGAACTATTCAAATTGGGCTTAAGTAACTTTTATTTTTCTTAGGTAAATAAGCCCAGTCTTATTTTAATTTCTACTGTTCACTCTTATGTTTGTAACCCATTGAGTTTCTATCATATTAGTAATAAATATAAATTACCTAGTCAAGAATATTTATATTCATAAACCAAGATTGGCATCTAGCAATGTATCATCGCTATCCAACATGGAGGGAGTGTCAATTTAGTTTTGACAAACATTTCAGTGTACAATATCTCAGTGTAATTCAATGATTTTATCATTTATCTTAGAAATGTAAGAGCATGATTCAATGTCTAATCTTAACTCTTTCCATAATAGTTTGCAACCCTTATGTGTTAACTTTATAATCAGTATTGCCTTGGCCAACTTTGAGTTAACATGGGTAAAGTACATGTGAGATATGTCTCCTCATATCACTTAGGGTAATGAATCCTCTCCAGACCACTCATTCACCTTTAGTATACTTCATATCGTATCCAAAACTACCCTATCGTAAGCATCCATCTATTATGGACGTGTTCGTGATGATTTCTAAGTATGTGACTCTACATATAAGATGATTTGGTCACTTATACCACTAATAAGTGAAAGTATTTTCATAGATATTTGAGAGAAATACCAAAGGGAACCCTCGCAGCAGGTCATGTTTAGTGAACTTGTTGTACTTAATAAGCACCCATATGTTATCCTCAAGTATCTTTATAATTCAATTTATAAGATGAGTTGCATGCATCAAATGCATGGAGGTTTAACATATACCAGTTTTTGTACATTGTCAATGCTCTTTCTTAACAATACGATGACCATGAATATTTTTAGAAATATGGCTTTGATGCACAAAGATTTCATAATCATAACTTATTATAGTTTTTTTTTTTGGCAAGGCCATGCCTTTCATGGGCTTCATCTTTATAACATATTCATAACAATTATCAAATAACATCTTGTGGATTAAAAAAATTTAATATTAATAAAATACAATATTTTTTATATAAAATCACTATGCTAATGCCTTATAAATAATAGCAATTAGCTTGCGGGGTTTACACTAACAATGATATAATGTATATAATATGTATAAAATATATATTATATATAATATATAAATATATAATAACTTATATTATTATAATATATTTAATATATAAATATATAAAATTTATATTATATATATATTATAAAAGGGGTAGTCAACTCCCCATATATCAGTATGTGATAATTTAAGATTTAATATAAAATATTTTTATTTTTATTATATAATATATACTATTTCTAATATACAAAATATTTAATTTTTATTATTTTAAATAGTAATTTAAGATTTAATATAAAATATTATTATATTATCTTATTTTTAAATAGTAATTTATGATTTAATACGAAATATATTTTTATTTTTATTATTTATAAATGATAATTCAAAATTTAATAAAAAATATTTTTTATTTTTTTAAATAATAACTTAAGATTTAATAAAATTATTTTTAATATTTTATTATTTTTAAATATTATGTTGAATATGTATAATTGATATATATATATATATATATATTATAGAGAGAGTCAGTTGACACCAAGGGGGACCGACTCTCCTCTTAAAAAGATATAACGCAAAGAAGAGAGATAGCAAACAAGAACAAAGATAAATAAGTAATTACAACTTTCTTATTAATAATTTTAATAACTACAGTTTCTTTCTTTGAAATTATTTTTTTCGTTTTTATATTTTTTAATAATTATTTTTTTATTTCACTTTTTTTATAGAATTCTCTCTTTTTATTTTTACGAAGAAAGAAACGTTATTTTATTTATTTATTTTTTTTCTGATCAGACCTTGTCCCCGAACGAGGGGTAAGCGCTAGCGGGACCAAAGCATTGAGTTGAAGAGAAGGCATTACGCGGT
Organism: Adansonia digitata; assembly: GCA_029448705.1. NCBI lineage: Eukaryota > Viridiplantae > Streptophyta > Magnoliopsida > Malvales > Malvaceae > Adansonia > Adansonia digitata. The sequence goes on along the minus strand of JAQSVH010194725.1, from coordinate 3,129 downwards.
GGATGTTTGAGTTCATCATTCAGGCATTTGGGCTTTGCCGTGAAGCCAAATTAACAGATTTGTAGTAATAGGCTTTGGAGTCCAAAAGATACAGCATCTGAAACGGAATCAAAAGCTAGAGGCTGGAATTTTGCATTTACTGCTGGAAACATGGTCCGCAGCTCAACTAGTTGAGGATGGCTATTCAATGCCTAGAGGCCAACAGACTAATGCATCAAAATCCATTCAATGCTTTCAGCACTAAGCACCCAAATTTGCATGAATCTTAAAATATCATCGGTCCCTGCATGCTGAAGGCGTCCCGCACATGAACCAATACAACCTATCCTGCTGCTGCTGCTTCTTCTGTGATCTGCATCTGGGAGCTTGACGTAATCATAAATAACATTGACGTTATCATCTTGAATGGCGTACTATAAAATGAGGCGAGGTCGACATAATCTAAATAGCCTTCCATGCAAGTAATTGAATCTTTTAACTAGAGTAAAGATATCATTATCAACCAGGCGGTTGTGTTGCACTTTACAAAAAGCCTGCTTCCAATTCCGTGAAGAGAAAACGTACACAATACCTCTGGCTTCGGGGAAGCTAACATTTCTAAGAAAATTGGGTTGTCCATGAACCTCTACTGCGAGAACAGAAAAAAACGCCAGGCTTGCCCTTAGGATTCTACAGGACATAATTATTTTTTGAGGGACGTAGGTAGAGCATCAAATCTTTGCGGAAGTCAAGAAAATCGTTTGCAGGAGGACAAAAGTTATTTAAAAATCCCGGGCGCCGCACAACAGTTGGATCATCAGTGTTAAACGCAGGAGGCCAAGCATCAAATATTAAGTGATGCATCCACCCCAGCCTGAGGGATTAACGCTCGAACAACTACTAGATTCATGGGAGAAGTCCTAATCCGCGTGTCAATTCTCAAAAGGGGAAGGCAGGGTGTTATTTTGGGCACACAGTAACGAATAATCATTTCATTCTAGTCTTTACAAACACAACGGCATCTCACCAGAATCTTAGGTGGCAAACAACTAAGTACCTCAATCAACGAATCTTGTAAATTGGCCCATTGTTTCTTCCCTGAGAAACAAGTAATGTGTGCCCAAGGATGCAGGTAGCCATAACTCGCTTCAGTGCTAGGCAATTAATCACATCCCTATCCCTGTTGTCTGACCTATTTGGATTCAAGTTAAACTTCCAAAAGATTTTCTTAAACTATTATCTATAACACTTAATAAAAGTTTATCCCCAAAATCAATCTAAAGCTTGAATTAAGCAAATGAAAGCAGCCTTCTTCGGCCAGCTAAGCAATGTCCTTATCTTTTAATTTTAGGTATTTTGGTCGTTGAGTGAGTGGGATGTTGACGCGGAATTGGGGTTTTTCCTAAGGGAAAATTCCAAAAATGGAAATAGACCATAAATTATTAAAAACAAGTGAAACCGAAAAACCTAATTTTAAAAAAAATTAATAATTATTAAAATTATTAAAAAATTATAATTACTTTTTTATAATTTATTTCTTAGGTTCTACTTGGGCTCTACCGATTGTGTTAAATAATGGGAGGCCAGTTCCTTGCAAAGGGACAACTTAAATATATTATATTTATATATAATATACATTATACATATTAAAATATTATTTAAAAATAATAAAAAATTAAAATTATTTTATATAAAATTTTAGAAATTAAAAAAAATAAAAATAATATGTGAAGAGTAGATTCCCTTGTCAAGTGAACCAACCCCTCACATATTTTATATAAATTATATTTATAATATATTTTTTATAATACATATATAATATATTATATATTATTTAGTAGAAATAAAAATATTTTATATTAAATTTTAAAAAATATTTAAAAAACAAAAATAAAAAATTTTATGTTAAATCCTAAATTATTATATAAAAATAAATATATTTATATTAAATCTTGAATTACTATTTAAAAATAATAAAAATATTTTATATTTAATCATGCTACTATTTAAAAAAAGAGACGATAAAAAATATAATCATAACGAAATGTATTGTGACCATAACTAAATGTATATGTGCCTAACTGAATGCACAAATGACTGAAATTGATATATTTAATTCTAATTTATATATTAATATTTGTTTCAATATGTGGAGGGTCGGTTCCTATATAAAAGGAACTGATCTCATATATACATATTACATATATATTATATATATGTTAAACATAATATTTAAAAATAATAAAAATTAAAAATATTTCATATAAAATCTTGAATTACTATTTAAAAAATTAAAAAAATGAAAAATACAATTATAATTGAAGATCCAGGTGATCATAACTGAACACACAAATGCCTCTAACTGAATGCACAAATGATAAAAACTGATACATTTAATTTCAATATATATTGATATGTGTTTTAATATATGGAGAGTCGGTTCTTATACCAAGGAAACCAACCCCAAATTTATATTATATATAAATTATATATATTAAAAATACTATTTAAAAATAATAAAAATTAAAAATATTTTATACTAAATCTGGAATTACTGTATAAAAATAATAAAATTTAAAAAATATAATCATAACTAAATATACAAGTAACTATAACTAAATGTATAAATAACTAAAACTGATATATTTGATTTCAATATATATATATATATATATTGATATATGCTCTAATACGTGGAGGATTGGTTACTATACAAGAGTTAATATAAAATAATATAAAATATTTTTAATTTTTATTATTTTTAAATAATAATTTGAGATTTAATATAAAATATTTTTAATATTTTTAAATAGTATTTTTAATAGATATAATTTAAATATAATATATATTTGGGGTTGATTCTGTTGATATAGGAACTGACCCTCCATATATTGAAACACATATCAATATATATATTGAAATTAAATATATTAGTTTTGATCATTTATACATTCAATTATAAGCACATGCACATTCAGTTATCGTCACTTATACATTCAATTATAATTACATTTTTTATATTTATTATTTTTAAATAGTAATTTAAGATTTAATATAAAATGCTTTTTTAATTTTTTATTATTTTTAAATAGTATTTTTAATATATATAATTTATATGTAATATATATTTGGGATCAGTTCTCCTTGTAT
>JAQSVH010194705.1:0-17110 GCA_029448705.1 Adansonia digitata | reverse complement strand
TATGAACCATTGTATCAATACTATGAACCACTATATTGATACATGTTGATATGTATCGATACATTCCTTTACAGAATGCATGTTTTGGTCCTGACATGGTCTAGTATCGATACAGAGGCTTATGTATCAATACATTTACATGTTGTATCGATACAAATAGGGACATTTCAAATTTTTGGTGCTTTGGAACATTGTATCAATACATGAGAACCATGTATCGATACATTCAAGTAAAATTGTTATCCCTGGATACCTTGGACTATATCATTTGATGCAACATCTTCGCATTTACTTTTGATATGATCCCTAGGCTTTCTTGACATCCTCAAAATACTTTTTCACAGGCCATCGCCCCCTTTTACGTCCATGCTCCAGATTGCTAAAAATTAGCCTGGACAAAATAAGGTGTCTACACCCTACATGGGATCGAATGATATAGACTTAAATCCTACTTCACCTATTTTTCATAAAATCGAATAAAAATGACATCTTATTTAAAACTTTTCCCACCTTTTATGAGATCAAAAAAAGAAAATATCTTGCATAAAACTTTACCTACCCTTCATAAGATCAAAAGAATTTGACTTAAATCCTATTTTCAACAGGATTGAATGGAGAGGATGTCTTACTTAACAACTTCACCTACATTTCATGGGATCAAACAAAGTTAACATAAATCCTACTTCATTTACCTTCACAAGGTTGAATGAAAGGGACGTCTTATTTAAAAACTTCACCTACCCTTCATGGGATAAAATATAGAGGATATCTTACTTAAAACTCTGTCTACATTTTACAGGATCAAACAAAGTAAACTTAAATCCTGCTTCACCTACCTTTCATAGGATTGAGTGAAAAATGATATCTTAAATAAAACTCTGCCTACTCTTTACAAGATCGAATGAAGAGGGTATCTTACTTAAAACTTTCCCTACCCTTTACAAGTTGAATAAAAATGATATATTGCTCAAAACTTCACCTATCTTTCACAGGACTAATTGAAGAGGATATCTTACCTTAAACTCTACCTCCCCTTTATGGGATGAAACAAAATAAATTTAAGTACTACTTCACCTACCTTTCACAGGATCGAACAAAGAGGATACTTTATTTGAAACTTCACCTACCTTTATTAGAGCAAACAAAAAGGATATCTTATGCAAAACTCAGCTAACCTTTTACGTGTTAAGTGAAATAAATTTAAATCATACTTCACATATCTTTCATAAGATCGAGTGAAGGGAATATCTTACTTAAAACTCTACTTGCCTTTCACGGATCGAATGATAAGGATATCTTACTCAAAACTTGACCTACCTTTCATGAGATCGAATAAACTCTTAAATCCTACTTCATCTACCATTCACAGGATCAAATGAAAATGATATCTTACTTAAAACTTTGCCTAACTTCATGAGATTAAATGAAGAGGATATCTTAATTAAAACTCTGCCTACCATTCACCGGATCAAATGAAAATGATATCTTACTTAAAACTTTGCCTAACTTCATGAGATTAAATGAAGAGGATATCTTAATTAAAACTCTGCCTACCATTCACCGAATCAAATGAATAAGACTTAAATCTAACTTTATCTACCATTCATAGGATCAAATAAAGAGGATATCTTATTTAAAACTCAGGGTACCCTTCACTAGATCTGACAAAGAGGATATCTTACTTAAAGCTCTACTTACCCTTTATAGGATCTAACAAAATGGATATAAATCCTATTTCACTTACCCTGCATAAGATCGAATGAAGAGGATATCTTAAAACTTTATCTTTTTTCATGAAATTGAATAAAGATGATATCTTACTCAAAACTCCATCTATCTTGGCGGGATCAAATTAAAAAAGACTTAATCCTACTTCATCTACCTCTTCCAGGATCAAATGAAAAGGATATCATACTTAAAACTTCACTACCCTTCACGGGATTGGATGAAGAGGATATCTTACGCAAAGTCCACTTGCCTTTCATAGGTTTGAATGAAACAAACTTAAATCCTACTTCATCTACCTTTTATAGAATCAAATGATCTATTTAAAACTCTCTTTACACTTTATGAGATTGAATAAAGAGGATTTCTTACTTAAAACTTCACTTGCCCTTCATGGGATCGAACAAGGTAGACTTAAATCCTACTTTACCTACCTTTCAAAAGATCGAATGAAAAAGATATCTTACGTAAAGCTTTGTATACCCTTCACAAGATCGAACGAAGAGGATATAGAAGATATGTTACTCAAAACTCGACTTACCCTTCATGGGATTAAACAAAGTAGACTTAAATCCTACTTTATGTACCTTTCACAAGATTAAAAGAAAAGGATATCTTACCTAAAAACTCTGTTTACCCTCCACGGGATTGAACAAATAAGATATCTTAGTCAAACCTCAGCTTACTATTTATGAGATCAAATGAAGTAGACTTAAATCGTATTTTACCTACTTTTAATAAGACTAAATGAAGTGATCTTACTTAAAACTTTGGCTACATTTTACGAGATTGAGCGAAGAGGGTATCTTACATAAAGATTACTTTTCACGAGATCGAATGAAGAGTGTCTCTTTCTCAAAACTCTACCTATAGTTCATGGGATTGAATGAAGTAGACTTAAATCCTACTTCATCTATCTTTCACAAAATCAAATAAAGAGGATATCCTTTTAAAACTCTGCCTACCTTTCATAGAATCAAAGAAAAAGGATATCTTACTTGAAACTCCACCTATCATTCACTAGATCGAATGAAGTAGGCTAAAATCCTACTTCACCTACCTTTTAAAAACTTGAATGAAAAGAATATCTTAATTAAAAACTCCGCCTACCCTTTATAGGATTAAACGAAGAGGATATCTTACTCAAAACTCGACTTACCCTTCATAGGATCGAATGAAGTTGACAAAAATCTTATTTTACCTACCTTTTATAGGATCGAGTGAAGATACTATCTTTCTTAAAACTCTGCCTAACTTTTATCAAATCGAACAAAAATGATATCTTACTTAAAACTCCGTATATGTTTTACAAGATTAAATGAAGATAATATCTTACTCAAAATGTCACTTACCCTTCATAGGTTCAGATGAAATAGACTTAAATCCTATTTCACCTACCTTTCATAGGATCAAATAAGGAGGATATTTTACTAAAACTCTACCTACGTGTTATGGGATCAAATAAAGAGGATATCTTATTCAAAATTCTATCTACCCTTTATAGGATTGAATAAAGTAAACTTAAATCCCGCTTTACCTACCTTACACAAGATCAAATGAAGAAGATAGCTTACTTAAAACTCTGCCTACCCTTCACAGGATCGAATGAAAAGGTTATCTTGCTCAAAACTCCTCCTACCTTTCATGGGATCGAATAAAGTAAACTTAAATCTACCTTCACTTACCTTTCCTAGGATTGAATAAAGAGGTTATCTTACTTAAAACTCTACCTACCCCTTCACGGGATTGAATAAAGTGGATATTTTACTTAATACTCCACCTACCTTTTATAAGATCGAATAAAGAGGATATCTTACTTTAAACTCTACCCACCCTTCATGAGATCCTACTTTAGCAATCTTTCATAGGATCGAATAAAAATGATATCTTACTTAAAACTCTACCTACCTTTCATGGGATCAAACGAAGAGGGTATCTTACTTAATACTTATCTAACTTTTACAAGATCAAAAAAGTGAAAGGAATGAAAATGACTCCCAATAAGCCTGACAGATAGGATCAAGCATTTGTCTTTCTTTTTGTGTTTGAGAGTGCAGGCTTATTGGAGAGCTGGATGGTCATAAATAGAAGTGTTTGACGCTCAAGGTTTATATGCTTGTAGGTTGCAGAGTTCACGAAAAAAATAACTCACCATAAATATGTCATTAGTTTTTCATAAGGTCTTTCCACTAGGCCTTTCCTTTTTGTAAATTGAAAGTTAGAAGTTTTTATGCGGCTGTGATAACTTATGAATCTTCAAAAGCTAATTCTTAGCTATATTTGGGAAAAATGTCTTAAGTTTAGCACTTTTCCTCAAGTTTCGACAATAAAGTAAGTCATAGTCTTTTCAGAGCTAGTTAATCCCTATTCGTACATGGACTTTTCTAGGACTAAATAAGCCATTTCAAATAGGTACATTGCTCCGGCCCAGAATATGATTAATCCAGCATGGGCTACATGAGCCCTCAATAGTTTATCGAATAAATTGATAAGTTGAGCATTCTTGGCCCACCAAGCGAAACTGATGGTTTCTTAGTCATAATTGGCTAAAGCTAGAGTTACATTAAATAGCATTTCCACAGGTTGAACCTCCTAAGGTAATATTAAGTTTTCATGAGGTTGATCTTGACCTGTCATCCAAGCACGAATACCCTCATTTAAAAAAATATTTTTGGTGCAAAAGGTCTGAAATTTAAGATTTTTTGCTATACGAATTTCCTGGGAAGCAAAGTCGTAAGCACATAGGTTCAAAGCCAAATAGACTACTGCAAGAGCACTTACCCATAAATCGGTTACTGGTACAAATAACATAAAGAAATATAACTAAAGTTTATTAAAAAAGTAATCCCAAAGATTTGGCACCAAAAGCGGTTAATGTTGACCATTGAATAAGTTTCTTCGGCTTAAGTTAAGTTAAAAGCACAGAGTGTATTTGCACCATCATTATCTTCAAATAAAGTATTTTTTATCGAAGCCAAATAAACAGTGCATAATAGAGCTACACCCAATACCCCAGTAACTCCTATCGTATGAAATAGGTTCAATGTCCAATTTTGAAATCCTTAGAAAAAGAGGATGAATTAGAATATAGTTGTTACACCAAAACTAGGCACAAAAAACCAACCAAACTGACTTAGTGGATAAGTCAAGAATATAGAAACAAAAATAGCAATTGGACCAGAGAATATGATTCTATTATAAGGTTATAGTTGAATAGATCGTGCAAGTTCAAATTGACATAACATAAAACCTATTAGTCTGAAAGCGCTGTGGAGAGCAACAAATGTCCACAGACCACCTAATTGACACCAACAAGTAAAATCTCCTTGTGATTCAGAACCCTATATTAACAACAAAGAATATGCTAAACTATTAGCAGGAGTAGAAACTATGGCAGCATAGGATCAAATAAAAAGAATATCTTACTTAAGACTCCACTTACCCTTCATGGGATCGAATAAGAGAGACATACTACTTAAAACTTTACTTACCTTTAATAAGATCAAATAAAGTAAACTTAAATCTTACTTTACCTATCTTTCACAAGATTGCATGATGAGGATATAGATTTCATATATCATAATGATTCCTATATGTCAATGAGGTCTTATCAATCTAAGCTTCATTGTTGCCAATTACTTTTCTTCTTAATAGCTTGCTATTAAAGATTTAAATCATTAAAGAGCGATCCCATGTTTGCCCCATGAAATCCTTTCTAATCATGATTTTAGGAATCTAATAATTACTCAATTTTCCCTAAAAAGTCACTAAATTTTAAATTAATGTTCATTAATTCAAAGATACAACTTCATGCAATTGAATAAGGGCTAGCATTTTGCTATTCAAGGCATATTTAGATACTCCTATTAAAATCATGAAAATTATCACATTTCATCTAAATTCTAGATTTATGGAATGAGATTATTTTCTCATTCTAACTTGGAAAATAATCTACTTGATTAAGAACTATGAAAATTTTAGAATAATTTCAAAGATGAATTTTCCCATATGAAGGATAATGGATATGCTATCTTCATCTGTTATAGATTTTTGTGATTGATGATCACCATTTGGGACATCTTTGAATGAGATAAGGAAATGAATTTAGAGGCATAATGGGGTGGCACTTCTAAAATTTGATTTAAAGAAATTACTAACATAAGATCGAGGTTTATCAAGACCAAATTTAGGTGTATGTTCCTTAAAAGGCAAACAATCAAGTCATAACATCCTTTTAATCTTCAAATACAACGTCCAATAGGTGCTAAACTAAAGCTAGTAAGCACTAAGTCTTTAGAGGTTAATTTAACAAACCTTTGGTAAGTATCAATTCCTAAGGTTAGGCACAAAAATTTTGAAGGGTTATTTTGAATCAAATTAATATTAGGGCATTTGACTCAACCTTTTGTTAAAGTCATGAAATTTCCATAAGGTTTAGCTGATTTTCAAATTAGCACAAAGGGTTCTTTCCTATTTGTGGTTGTTTTTGCCAATTTAGGAGCAATTCCAAAGCTTTTAAGTTTGTTCTAGACTACCATTTTTGGGTTTTCAGTCTAAAACATTATTTTTAATTGATTGTCCCATTATGTTCTTGAAAACTCAAAAATCATCCAAAATGATATCTATGAATGGCTTGATAGCTCAAATAGTTACATCTAATCAAAATGGACTTTTATGAGAGTGTAACATAGGCCATGGTTTAGGATTCAGAAAGAAAATGATAGATATGCCTAAATTAAGTGTTTAAGGGTAATTGAATCAAGGATCATTTTTCTTCAGAAGAATTTCGATCTGGCATAATTTCTATGACAAAATTTATCTCTTTTTCTTTAGCTATTTCTTGCTTAATTCTTTTTACTTCTTTCTTCATTTTCATTCTTTACTTTGTTAGGACTTGAGATTTGGACTTTTTTCATTTTTCACTTTAAATATTTTAACTTGAAATTTAAAATTTCTTCATTTTCCACTTTGAATATTTGAACTTGAAATTAAACTTTCTTCCATCTTCAAAATTTGCCTTTGACATCTGACCTTTTTTTTTCTTATAACATTAGAATAAAATTTGCTCCCTCTAACCTTGAATCTTTGCTTCACCTTATCCTTTAGTGTGGATGGTGATCCTTGATTAGGGCTTAAAGAAAAAAAAAATCATCAGGCTCAAGGGGAATACAAAGGGAATTGTTATCTATATTTGCGAAAGGATAAAGAAAAATGGCATTTGTTATTTCAAACAAAGCCATTTGAATTGGCAAGCATTTCACCAGGAAAAAGGGTTTTTTTTTAAAATTATTTTCAATACCTTAATAACATGATGTTGCACTTAATTTTTAAAGGCTTAAGTTATACCCTTCAACATTATTAGCTTCATAGCCACTAACGAATCTTGGTTTTGGCGGGCCTTTAGGAAAGAAATCAAATTGGTATAGGAAAGCTTTGAATTTTACATCTTATTTATCAGGTGTTTGATTGAAAATATTTTATCCCAAAGGAAAAGGTGTTTTCAGCTCATATTTGTTTTCATTTTTCCTAAATCAAGGATTCATGGAAGTTGTGGTAAATCTCAGAATTACTATCATTATTCTAGCACATGCTAAACTATTGGTATCTAAGTCTTTCAAGAGCATAACCTATTTGTTCAATTCTCAAGGAATCTAAAAAGGAACATTTTGGTGCTAAAGGTCTGCAATTATGAAGGGTCTATGGTTGAAAGTCTAAGATAATCATATAAATATAGGTGAACGGCTTTTTTTAAAGACTCTAATCTAATGATGATCACCTATCAAAGAAAATTTTTTTTAAATATGCTTATTATCCTAGATATTAGAAATCATTATTAACAAAGTTCATGTTCTATGATAGGATGCACAACATTCATAATCCAAAATTATTTCAAAATTCATAGTTTCTAAAAAAATGAATAGAATTTTAAAGTTCAAATAGAAATTGCCCTTAATTGACATACTATAGTAAAGTTAATGGCTTTACAAGCCAATCACCCTTGATAGCCATCCACCAACTTGAAATTTTGCTAGATGGCATCCCTAAGGTCGAATTATAGATTAGCTAATGGAACATCAAGAGATGTATCTAACTTTAAGTTCTCAAGCTCAAAAATTCCACAAGATGCATCATTATTTCTTATCATCTCAATCATGCTGTAGACACAGCCATTATATAAGACTTGATTCTTTATTGAATTCTTTAGCAGGGAAGATAAATCCAAAAGCCTATTGCATAGCAAAGAATGACTTAAGAAATTCATATAAAAATTTACAGCAACCTATAATTCCCTTGTGAACTATGCAAGATACTCTAAATTATCCTCACATTAAACAACATGCATTGGTTGGTGAGATCCTTAGATAGAAAATGAAGCATCATCATGCTTAGATTATACCATTTTGGGTAGGGAAACTTCTAAGGCTATGCTGGGATAAAGGTCATATGATTCTGCTAAGGCTGTTGAGTAATAAAAAGTTAGGGGTAGGGATCAAGTTTGATAGATTTCTTTACTTTCTCGATTTTCGATGGTTATGGCTTCCATCAGCTATGACTCATTAGTGCTTATTAATATGCTCACTTTTATATCACACATGTGCCATATGTTGCCTTTTAGTGAGCTTTAAGGTTGGAATAGATATGTATCATCGGACTAGCTACCATATACTGAGTATCTTGAGGTGGTTACCTTTTGATCCCGAATGAGATGAGAATAGTATTATCATGTTACAGAACTATTCATAAATTCCTTTGGTCAAGGCTTTGTGTTTCTATAGATCTTTTTTTCTTATCAAACTCAAAGATAACCAATTCCTTTTATGCAGTGGTTCTTGCATCTATCCCTTATGAAAGGCATCAATGTTAATTTGGATGGCTAGTGCCAAAGTGTGAACAGGCATATTTTGGATGTTTACTGGTAGCATATTTTGAGAACACTTTGGCTATATATCTTGAATGTTAGTGGCTTGTCCCTCAGCTTATGCTTCCTTGGATACCTCAGTAGAAGTGTTGGTAATACCTTCTAGTTATTGGAACTAGCTTCTTTGTCTTGAGTAGTTCCATCATACTGGCAATTTGTGCTTGTATTTCTTTATGTTGTATGGTATCTTCGATTTAGTGATCTGCGTTATTCCACCTTGAAAAAGGGAAACATAAATTAGTTTGCATGAATAAATGTGTCTTATTAACATTGATCTTAATTATTATCCTTGGTTAGACATCAATGAATGGAAAATTGATATTTGGATTAATGAATATATAAATGAATGAATGAATGAATGAACGAATGAGTGAGTGAATGACTAAATAAATGGATAGGGCAACATGTTATGAGACAAATTGGATGTCAAATTGCTAAGTATCAGACATGGAGATTATTTTAGGGGCAAGAACCATTGTTTCACCAACCAAACTTTCTAATTTATCCATTGATTGCTAACGTAATTATGATATTTAGAGAATACAAAAAAAGGCAACAAAAAAGATTGCTTTTACAAACACTTCATTTCCTTAGCTATATTAATGCTTCTAAGGGATCCCCGCAAGTCTTAGTCATTCATCTTGAATGCTATATTTACAAAGCCTAATAGGTAGCCTAAAGAATGTCTCCATGATTGCTTCATTGTCCTTTAACATTCTAATACTTCCAATAATGCGATGAGGGTTTAGCAGAAATATTTGACTTTAACCTTACCTAGATTATGCAAGCATTAAGTAGATCTTGAACTTTTGTTTTGAACTCATGGCATTTTTCTATAGAATGCCTTCGACTATATGATATTCGCATTTTGCATTAAAGTTATACCTTTCAAAATAAGTGGGTTCGTAGCAGGAAATGTATAAAGGAATAATAAGCTGATCCTTGAACAAAAGAAAAGAAAATTCTTTATAAGTTAGAAAAGAGCGAATAAAATTTGCTTCGTTGTAGTCTTCTCCCAAGATGGACATCGGGAGAAGATATGGTAGCATTAGGAAGACCAGAAGGATTGAAGGCTAGGCTAATCTGCATGGATATGAAATCAAGCATCTTTGCTTCAGACATGCCTAGTGATCACTCCATTTAAGCAACTACCCCATTTCTCCAACTGTTCCTTCCAAGGTTTCAACCTTTTTTATCATTCTATCAAATTGATTTTTCATTTCTAGGATTTCATGGACATACACTCCTTCAATGGACTCTAATGTAAATTATCATCCATGTCTTGATCCTTAAAATACAATGAATGGAATGAAATTAGTACATTATAAAAATTATGAATGCATGAGCATATAAAAAAATGAAAATGTAAACCTTATAGACATAAAGAAATGCTTGAACGAATTTATAAATTTTCATGAGATATAAATTATTGTGCAAAGATTGCAAAAGAGAAAATTCATCATAATATGGAAAATTAATGTGAGAAATAAATAAAATTCATTATAGCAAGATAAATATACAGAATAGGAAGTTAAAACATTCCCCCATGTGTAGCTAATGTGGTAATTTCTAAAACCAGATATGGCTCTAACTAGTGAGGCCCTTATGGTTCACTATATAGGATTTGAGTTTGACATCTAAATAGATTCTTGAATTGCCTCCTGAGCCCAAAATGGACTAAGAAAGTACTATGATCCTTACCCATCATAGGTTTTTGTTGGAAAGGGTTCTGAGTAGAAATATTTTCCATGCCAACAATGAGGCTAACACCTCGGGCAAGTGTTGGAATTTACATTCAATAGGTTTTTCTTTATCCCAAATAGAGGCTAACACCTCATAAGGCAGTGCTATTGGGTAACTTAGGCCCTTTCCATATGCTTGGAGGAGAGTCCAATACATATGCATATGCACGGTATATGCAAGAGAATGAGCAAACCTTTTATTGCTTAACTTTTTCAAATAAAAACCCTATCCTAAAGGCCCTAAAAAAATGCTACAAAAGAAATAAAAGGATTAGTAAAAAATATGAACAATATAGACTAGAATTTCAATATAAATAAAAAATATAACAATAATTTTTGTTTTGAAAATACTGAGAATTATAGTTAAATACTAGTTGAAACTGAATAAATAAAAATTTAAATAATACATGATTAATTTTAGGCCTAGCTCTCTAACTTGTCCCCAGTAGAGTCACCAAGCTGTCACAATGTGGCAGGGATACAAATCCTAACTAGCCCAACTTAAAAGGGTGGTGTACCCCTAGTTCCTATATATATCTATATATCATTATTCTTTATTTGTAGGGGCCATACTATTATTATTATCTTCTTTAATTTTTTTTATGTCTGAGTTGTCGAGATGAATCACTCACTCAACTTAACCCTAAGTAGTCATTACAGAATGACCATTTATCTTGAAGTCACCACCAATCTATGTTGGCGAGGTAAGATTGGTAACCTATTGGAGTTTGCATTTCAAGGGCTACAAAACCCTTAGAAACAAACTCTTAAGTTTGTGATAATATCAGAGATCATATGAAAGGGTCTCAAAGTCAATTATAATCACGAGTAAGGAACAATCCCTTTCATGATGCTTGGTAATCAGTATCTTATTAATCATGTGTTAACTTAAATTCTAATTTTTATCTTGTTTCAAAATCTGGTATTTAATTAAAATTCCCATGTATTAAAATAAAATTTTATGAAAATAAATTTATTATTCCAGATGAGAAAATTGAGCTTCTAATATTTTTGAAACTCAAAATATCTTTTTGAAACAAATTTATTATTTCAAGTGAGAAAATTGAGTTTTTAATATTTTTAAATTCAAAATATCTTTCGTACCCAAATAGAGGACTGAAGGAATAAGAAGGGTTTTATTATTCACTTTCACACCCTATTGGAGAATCAGTAGAATACAAAAGGTTTTAAGAAATCAAAATATCTTTTGTACCCTACTAGAGAACCAAAGGAATACGGAAGTTATTATCATTCTTTTTTGACCCAACTGGAGAGTCGAAGGAATATGTAGGTTTTAAAAATCAATACATCTTTTTTACCTCACCAAAGAGCTAGAGAAATATAAAAGGTTTTAGTTTACCAAAATTGAAAAATCCTAATCTTTTTTGAATAGGACATCTCATAATTAATATAATCCGTAAAACCCTCTCATATTCTGGGAAATATTCTACGTACTACTTTAACTTACAGATATTGCCTTAATTTTAGAAATTTTGGATTTTGTTAAAATATTAATATTTGTCCTAAGACTTAATTTCGATGATATGTACAAAACTAGACTCAAAGGATTCATACATGGTCGATAAGACCAAAATGTCCATTAGAGTACTTTTGACATGAAAATATCCTAGTAAACGACTTTGTTTTAATGCAAAATTACCAAAATGCCCCTGAATATACCTTTAATGTGAAAATATCTCAGTACCTTTAAAGGACTTGAAAATGATCATAAAAGATGAACCTATCCTTAATGCACAACTTCACATGAAAGAATCCTGATGATTATATATGAGTCGATTCTATGGTAAATTACTCAAATATCTTTAATGTCTACCCTCAACACATAAGTATCCAAGTAAGCCTAAAGTACTCGATATTATCATGTAAGGATGAACCTATTCCTGTTATGCACCTTTGACATATAAGTATCCTAATGATCATATGAGACTTGGTTCTAGAGAAAATTACTAAAATATCCCTAAGGTCTACCTTTAACATATAAGTATCCCAACAACCCTAAGGGACTCGAAAATGATGTGTATGATAATTTTACCCTAAATTAGTAACTTTTACATCAAAATGACCTAAAATGCAAAATTTGCTAATAGGTTTTTAATTTTTTAAAATTACATTTTAGCCCCACAATGGCTAAAAATGCTAGAAAATTTGCTAAAATAACCAAAATACACTAATGGGTAATTTGGTGTAAGAAATGACTATTCTTACCCTACAAATGCAAGGTTTTCCTAATAGATTATAGAGTTTTCTAACTTAACAATTTAGTCCCTAAATGAAGTAAAACACAAAATCAAATATCAAACACATCAAAATCATCATGAGAAACATACCAAATATCATTAAAAGCTTTTAACCAAGTACCTTTGGCCTTAGGACAATTTTTTCAATATTTACAAAATAAGCCCTTAAACTTTCTAAAATTATAAAAAGACCTTTAGATCTAGAAAATATATGATATACATTAAAACATATTAAAAATACATAAAAAACGTCCCCAAAGGCTCATGAAGCATTCAGCCAAACTTACATGGCCTAGAAATAAATTTGCAGTTCTACAATTTAGTCCCTGCATGACATAAAACATAAAATCAAACATCAAACACATCCAAATAAACACAAAAATCATCTAAAAATTACAAGAAAGGTTTAGCCAAATGCCTTTAACCTTGGAACAATTTTTCACTTTTTACAAATAAGCCCTTAGACTTTCTAAAATCACAAAAAGGCTCCAAAAAAGTTAAAAATGCATTAAACACATTCAAACATGTTAAAATGCAAGAAAAAAAATCTAAAAGTCTTAAGATGGATTCGACCAAGCTTGGATGGCCTAGGAAAAAATTTTACAATTTTTATAATTTAGTCCCTAGTTTACATAATTACAAAATAACCTAAAAATAAAAAGAATCACCAAATCAGCTTAGTAAGAATCAACCAAGCATGGAAATACCTTTTCAAGCCTTTGAAATTTTGGAAAAATTATTTTTAGGCCCCTACAAGTTTCTAACTTTACAAAATAGTCCTAAATCTGATAAACATATGAAATAATATTTCATCAAAGGTCACAAACATATTCAGCCAGCATGTATATCAACTAAAAATAGTTTTACTCATCACATTTTTTGATGAATATCAATATAAATACAAGTTATAATTTTTATCAAGCTTAAACAAGCATAAAATCATGATAAGTAATAAACATAGCAACATAAATCATCATAAAACTATTAAGAAAGATAATATAATAATATATACATGAAAATAATATTATTTCTATTAACAAACACAAATTGTCTTGATGAAAATCAACTTATTGCTAATAAAAATTAAATAAAATAACAAAATTAAGAAACTCTGATCATGGCTTTCATACTTGGCCTTTCCGCATAAATTAAAGTCCACAAGCTCAAGTATTCACAAGGCTCCCTAAAAAGAAGAATCAAGTATGAGATTAGCAAAAATGAAAATTTTTACAAAAGAAATTACATTAAAAAGCTTAAGAACCTAAGAAATTTTAATGTTTTGTAGTGTTTTTTATTATAGGATGCCAAAGCCTTCCAAATGAACCAACCTTCCCCTATTTATAGGGGAAGGATTAGGCCTAGGTGATGGAAAAATCACCTTGGCCAAATGGCCTCTAGATTTTCCTTGATTTTTCCATTTTATTTTTTATTCATTATTTTTTTATAATTTTTACCTTTTAAAGATTTTTTTATAAGATTTAATTAATGAAATTTTGTCTTTATGCATATTACATTATGCATGACTTCATAATTAAAAGCTTTGCCTAAAAAATTCTAATTTGGATAATATTTAACTTAATGATAAAATTTAATCTTAATTAAATTAATTCTCGTATAACCAAATTATCAAAATTTGAAATTAAAATAAATATGTGTAAATTAATGAAAATGTAATAAATAAAATTATAATTACAAATTTTCAGGAAAAAATGAATAAATTAGAGTAAAAGGACCAAATTCTAAGAAATTAAAAGTTTCAAATTAAGAAATTTATTTATGAATTTAAACATTTAAAAAGCCCAATTAAATATCTAATGCAATTTTTGGATCCCAAAAGAATTAATAAAAATTTTGGAGTGAGAAAACAATTTTAGGCTTTGTTGTAAAATTAAAATGAGTCTACTTGGGCTTTGTGGGAAAATCAATGGGCTTGCTAGAAATAAAGGACTTGTTGGGCTTGTAAAGAATGGAATGTGCTTGATAGAAAATCAAAAATGGGCTTATTAGGTCTATTAGCAAAATTTACAAATTTTTGGCCAATAAAGAAATTTAGCCCAAAAATAATAAAAATAAAAATAAAAAATTTTCTTACAAAAATTCCAAGCGTTGAATTCTAGAAAAGATTTTTAAGAAATCTTATGTGTAAGAAGAAAGACAATTCAAAATTCCAAACTCATAAAATTTTACGAGAAAAATCTTTATGAAAGAAAATTGAGATTTAAAAAATCATTCAAAACTGATAAGATAAATTAAAATTTCTAAAATTTAACTAATATGATTTTTATGAGAATATTTGAAGAATTTTAAAATTTTAAACTTAGAAAAATCCTACCAAAAAATTTTTAGAGTAGAAAACTTTGTTTTTTAGAAAACAGAAAATTCCAAAAATAAATCTAACTTGAGAAAATTGAGCTAAATTTAATACCTTGCTCAAAGCATTAATTGATAAAAATAATAAGGATAAAAACCTGAATTTTGAAACAAGTTTCACTAAAAAATTAGCGAGCAAACACATGCACTGCAGTGAAAAATCACAAAATTAATGGATAAATTAGTCAATTTGACACTTCATGGTATAAAATGTCAATACATATTTTTTCTTTAATATTTATGATTTTTCAGAGTGCATATCGGAATAAATGCTACATGTGCATTGGTAAAAATATACGATAGTGAACCTCCTAAATTTAACAAAAAAAATCTTAAAAAATTTTCTAAAAATAGAAAATTTAATTGTAATATCATTTATAGAAATGGAGTTCCAAAATTTGACAAGAAAATATTCAAAAATAACTCTTGAATATTCGTCCTTTTTATCCAAGATTTATTCTTTATAGCCCTTGAAATTATTTTTCTTTTCAAGTGCATATATGGCCATTTAGATATGACAAAATAGGTTATAAAAATAGGTAATTTACTTGGCAGATAGTGACCTTTACCAGGGTCGCTAAGTTCTTGTTCTAGATATTTTAGGACTATTAGAAAAGGAGGCATGCATAAAATTAGGTGTCTATATAGGCTACGTAAACCTCGTCAGGATTTTCAAAGCAAAATTAGCAATACAGAGCTTGATAGAAATAACATAGGGCTTAAAGATGCCATAAAAGTTCAACCAATTAGAAGAAAGGATTCGAGCGATTAATAATAAAAAGGAATTCAAAAATATGAGAGAACATTTACTAGTTCCAAATGTAATCATTTGCCAAAGTTTAAAACTCCACAATTTGAAAAGTATGGTGTACTCTCATACCCAAAAATGCATTTGATGGCATATTGTCTCAAAATGGTAGGTCATGCTTGGAATTAGAATTTACTTATCTATATTTTTCCTCAAAGCTTAAATGGGTAGCATCCAAGTGTTATTCTTAATTGGGAAAGGACCATCTATGCACATGGAAAGGCTTGGCTCAAGTAATTTTAGAGCGATACAAGCACATGTTAAAGATAACTTTGAACTAGTAGACAGTTCAAAATGTGAGAAAAAATCTAAGTGAAATATTTAAGGAGTATGCTTGTCGATGGAAGGATGTGGCCTCATAAGTCCAACCCTCTCTCACCAATAGAGAAATACATACTTATTTTGTGGACATGCTTTTGCCTCTATATTATAACAAGTTGGTTAGAAATGCCTTTTCAAAGTTTGTTTATATATTGTTTGCTTTGGGAAGAATCAAGTATGGCATGAAGATCAAAAGGATTACAAATATGAGTAATGCAACTTCAGCAGGGTAGAAAAACAACGTTGTCAATCAATGTATGCAAGATTCAGCTATTAGCAGCAAAAACAAAAGAAAAATTAAGGTAACAAGAAGATCCATTTGGATATAGTCTTTATCCCCTGCCTTTTATTAATTAGGAAACTTTACAAATCCATCCATATTTTTTAGAACTTTTCATGTAAGCTTACCCAGTCTAAAGTTTAAATGTCCAAATAGAACTAGGGAGCACTTTTCAAAAGTAGGAAAAAAAAAAGAGCGCGG
This sequence comes from Adansonia digitata, assembly GCA_029448705.1. Lineage (NCBI taxonomy): Eukaryota > Viridiplantae > Streptophyta > Magnoliopsida > Malvales > Malvaceae > Adansonia > Adansonia digitata. Next base: position 486 of record JAQSVH010194705.1, on the reverse strand, counting down.
AGTTGTATCACCCTCTACCTTTCCTTAGATAAACTTTCTTACCTACTTACTTGAAGTTAGAGAATCTCCATTTTCCTAACAAAATCTAAGAAACCTCCTTAACCAAAATGATATAATCCAAGTATTAGATGAGAATATCACTAGGTAGAAGGTCATTCCATGTAGAATTGTGATGCATCTAAGAACAAAGTATAGGCCCCCATGGTTGCAAACCCAACAAATTTCAAAGAGCTTACGGACACTTATTAAGGACGATCAACTTAAAGGTCATCAATCCTAAGGTAGTATGCCAATCAAGGGTAGTTTCAATAATCACTTTAAGATTTTGGACCTTTATTTTTAGAAACAATAAACCTTGGCTCATGTCGCAACGTACCCCGGGGTGAATCCTTGCAGATCTATGAGTGCGCACGACTTAAAATACTTTCCTAACCTGGAAATGTCTTCTTGACTGAGACTATTCTTTGGCAATGTGATAAGAACGAG
>JAQSVH010194694.1:29039-43521 GCA_029448705.1 Adansonia digitata | reverse complement strand
AGAAAATTAAGCTATTATTAAAAAAATCAAGCATAACAATTAAATCAAAGAAAATAATTCGTAGCCATCAAGCTTAGTCTTTCACCATGGATTAAAATCCATGAGCTTAAGAATGATTTGGCTCACCAAAAGGAAGAAAAATGAATGAAATAAGAAAAACTAAAGAATTTAAAAGGAAAAATACCTTAAAAGCTTGACGACTTAGAAAATTTTTGAAGTTCTTACTGTTTTTTCTTCCTTAGAATCATTGGCATCATTTTGAACAACTCTCCCTGTATTTATGAGAGGGAGACTTGGCCAAGAAGGAATAAAATCCGTTGAATTGGCCATTACTTTTTTCATTATCTAATTTTTTACTCATTTTATAAATTAAGTTGTAAATTAGTTGGCAAGATAAGCCTTAATTAATTACATTTGTTTTTAGCATGAGTTATTTGCATTAGTCATCACCTAGGGCTTAGACCATATAATGATGATGATAAGCTTTAAAAAAACTTGATCAAGAATTCTATAAAAATGAATTAAAAGGATTAAATTATAGTAAATTAAAAATTATGTATTTGAGTAGTAAAATTTTATTAGATACTATTCAGTTAATAATTTGATCAAGTAGTAGTCCTAATTGATATTTTATAAAAAATATTAGGTCTAAATGAATTAACAAGAAAATAAATAAATGGGCTTTGTTGGAAAATTAATTTAGGACCAAAATATTCAAATAGGTTTGTAGGAAAATTCCATATGAATTATTGGGCTTGCTAAAAGAACAAAATGAACTTGGAAAATCTTGGTGGGCTTATTGAGAATGAAATAAATTTGTTAGTCCTAATAGCAAAATTTACAAGTTTTAGGCCAATTAAGGAAATTTGGCCTAAAACCAATTGAATTTTCTTATAAAAATTCCAACTGTTGAATTATAAAAGAAAATTTTTAGCTGTCTTATATGTAAGAAAAGATAATTAAATTTTTCATACTCGTAAAATTTTACAAGAAAAACCTTTACAAAGGGAAATTATTTTTTAACAAAAAGGCAAAACCCATAAAACAAATTGAAATTTCAAAAAACTAAATTAATATGTATTTAATAAAAATACTTAATGAATTTTAAAAATTTTATGCTTAGAAGAATCCCATAGAGAAAATTACAAAGTAGAAAACACCATAGTTTAGAAATGAGAAAATTTCAAAAATAAATCCAACTTGAGAAAAATGAGTTGGATTTAATACTTTGCTTAGAATATGAATTTAGAAAAATAATAAAGATGAAAACTTGAATTTTGGAACAAGTTTCTTCTGAGTAAAATTTGTAGTGCAATGAAAAATTCAAAATTAATTGGTAAATTTGACAACTTGATATCTCGAGGTGTAAAACACCAATATGGATTTTTTTTGAATATTTTGAGTTTTTCAAAATACATATAAGCATAAATACAATACAGGCATCGGTAAAAATATATGATGGTCAACTGCCTAAATTTTATAAAAAACTTGAAAATTTCCTAAAAATAAAAAATTTGACCATGGTATCGTTCGCAGAAATAAATTTCAAAAGAATAAAATTAAAAGCTAATTTTTTACCTTTATGTTTATCTTTTTATCTGAGATTTGTTCTCTATGACCCTTGAAACTGCACTTTTCTATTACCTATGCATGCAGCTATTTAGGCAAGACTGAATAAGTTGTAAAAATGCCAAGTCCACTTAGCAGAAGTCAATCCTTATTAGGGTGACATTGAGACTATTAGAAAAAGGGCTTAAATGAAATTAGGTGTCACAGTTGCCCTTTTTTACTCATTGCTGAGTATTAGGAATAAAGTAAAGACCAAATAGACATAATTTCATTTTAGCTTAAAGATCTTAAGAAACAAAACAGAACTAAACAAAATAGATATCCATTAAAACAAAATAAAATAACATAGGGTGAAACCTGGGTTAAGATGGGTGGTAGACTAGGATGAAACCAAAGTCTAAAAAGGTTGGTCAGGATAAAACCATACGAACTAACTTTGGTAACCAAAGTGAAACCTAGCAAAAAATGGATCGGCCGAGATAAAACCATACGAACCATCTAAAGGTGACTAGGGCGAAACCTAAGTCGAAATGGGGTTAGTTGAGATAAAACAATATGAACCAACTTTGATGACCAAGCTGGAACCAAAGTTTAAAAGGGATTGGCCAAGATAAAACCATACAAAACAACTAAAGGTCACTAGGGCAAAACCTAAGTTTAAAAAGAGGTTGGTTAGGGTAAAACCATATGAACCAACTAAGGGTGACCAAAAAGACCTTAACTTAAAAAAGGGTTATTAGAACGAAACCATATGAACCAACTAAGGGTAACTAGAACAAACCTGAGTTGAAAACATGTTAGTTGGGATGAAGCCATATGAACAAACTATGGTTAACTTAAGCAAAACTTGGGTAGAAAAGGGATTGGCCAGGATTGAACCATATGACCAACTTTAGTGACCACAGTAAAACTTTAGTTGAGAAAGGGTTGGTTGGCACAAACCATACGAACCAGCTAAAGATCACCAAGATGAAGCTTATGTCGAAAAAAAGGTTGGTTGGCACAAAAACATACGAACCAACTTTTGTGAACAGGTCAAAACCTATGTCAAAAAAGGGTTGATCGGGATAAAACCATACGAGCCAACGAAGAGTAACTACGGTAAAACCTAAGCTGAAAAGGGGTTGCCAAGATAAAACCATGCGAACCAACTAAAGGTTACTAGGGTAAAATTTGAATCCAAAATGGGTTAGCCAAGATAAAACCATATGAACCAACCAAGGGTGAACAGGGTAAAACTTGAGTTAAAAATAGGTTGGCTAGAATAAAACCATACAAACCAACTATGCGTGATGAAGGTACAACCTAAGTCGAAAAGAGGTTAGTCGGGATGAAACAATATGAACCAACTAAGAGTGACCAGGGTAAAACCTTAAAAAAAAAAGGTTGGTAGACAAAACCAGACGAACCAACTTTGGTGATCAGGGCAAAACCTGAGTCAAAAAGGGCTTATCTGGGATAAAACCATATGAACCAACGAAGGATGACAAGGGCAAAACCTAAGGCTAATGTTTGAGTTATTGAAGGGATGTGAAACTTACCATCTAGTTTTAAGGAAGTCAGCATATTGAATAGCTTTTCCAATATCATCCATAACTTTTAATTTGCAAATTATCAAATGTGAATGCAAGTGTATGAAGAATGCATATGATGAATTTTTATGATTTTAATTCCTAATTTATGAATTTGGTCTTTATTCATTATGGACAATCTATAATCCAATCTATTTTGTATTTGAAGGCATTTTTAGGAAAAGTAGTGAATAATTCTCTTGCATTTGGTGAAGTGGGCCTAGGCCTTCACTTGGAGTTGAATACGTTTTTAGAAATTGTTAGGGATATCTTTTCTTTTTTGGTAAGAGAGAGCCAGTGCCTGAACTTGAAGTTAAAGGCTGTCTCCTATACTTGGAGTTGAAGGTTCGAATTGTTAGAGGGCTATCTTATGTTTGCCCCATGAAATCCTTCTCCTAGTCTTGACTTTAAAAATCTAAGAATTGTTCTATTTTTCCTAAAAGTCACCAAACTGTGAATTAATGCACTTGGATAAGAATCACATTTCGCTTCTTGAAGCACATTTCTATTAAATTATGAAAAGGATCACATTTCATCTAAATTCTAGTTTTACAAAATGAGATCACTGTTTTATTCTAAAATAGGAAAAAATCTATTTGATCAAAAGTCATGGAAATTTTAAAATGATTTCAATCATGAATTTTCCTATATCAAGGATAATGGATGTGCCATCTTCATTTTTTAAGGCTTTCTTATGATTGATGATCACAATTTGGGACATAATTTAATGAAATAAGGATTAAAGGCATAAATAAGTGGCACTACTAAAAATTTGTCTTAAAAAAATTAGCATAAAAAAGTCAAAGTTTATCAAAACTAATCTCAGGTGGACGTTTCTTTCATGGGAGTCCATTGAAAGGTAAATAGTCAGGTTATAACATCCTTTTAGTCTTCAAATGTAATAATCCTATAGGTGTTAAACTAATATTAGTAATCACTAAGTTTCAAGAGGTTTAATTTTGAAGGTCTTTAGGCAAACATCAATTTCTAAGTAGGGTACAAAAGTTTTAAAAGGTTATTTTGAAAGGAATCAATGTTGGGCATTTGACTCAACCTTTTATTGATGTTATGAAATTTTCAGAGGTTTAGGATTATTTCTAGATTAGCATACAAGGGTTCTTTTCCTTTGATGGCTACTTTTGTTGATCTAGGAACAATTCTAAAGCTTTTAAGTTTGTTCTAGACTACCCTTTTCAAGTTTTCACTCTAGAACTTCATTTTTTTAATTGATTGCTCCATCATATTTTTTATGATAAAAAATCATCCAAAAAGATGAATTTGAAATGAGTTTCCTAAGAGGGTCGAACAGCTCAAATAGCTATGTCAGATCGAAATGGACTTTTATAAGTACACAATGTAGGCCATGGTTTTTGGTTTAGAAAGAAAAGATAGATGGGCCAAAACCAAAAGTTTAAGGTAATTGAATCAAAGATCATTTCCTTTCATAAGGGATTTAAACCAGCATGTCTTTCAAGATAAACTATTCTTTATTTCTTTATTTTTTTCTACTTTTTTTTGCTTCTCTTTTTTTCTTTATTATGAATTTAAAATTTTCTTCACTCTTTACTTTAAATATTAGAACTTGAAATTTAAACTTTCTTTAGTCTTCATAATTTGCCTTATGACATTTGACTTATTTTTCTTGTAACTTCAGATGGGAATTTGCCCCTTTTGACCATAAAGATTTGCTTTTCTTGCCCCCCAATGCGGAGGGAATCCTTGATTAAGGTTCAAAGAAAGAAAATAGATGAGCAGGCTCCGAGGGGACTGCAAAGGGAATAATTTTCTATATTTGAGAAAGGATAAAGAAGGCTGGTCATTTATTATTTCAAACAAAGCCATCTGAACGGACAAGCATTTCACCAAGAAAAATGATTGTTTTCTTTTTGAAATCATTTTGAGTATGTCAATAGCATGATGTTGTGCTCAATTTTTAAAGGCTTAAGGTATGCCTCTCAGCATTTTTAGCTTTATAGCTACCAATGGATCATGGTTATGGCTAAGCCTTTGAGAGAGAAAATCATATTGGCATGGAAAAACATCTCATATCTCATATCTTATTTATCAGGCATTAGATTGAAAACATTTTATCCCAAAGGAAAGGTGCTTTTAACTTATATTTGTTTTCATTTTTCTAATCACGGATTTGGAAAAATATCATGCAACTTATGGTAAAAGGTTATCCAAATGAGGGAAATCTTGAAATTACTATCATTATCTTAACGCATGTCAAATTGTTGATATATGAATCTTTTAGGAGATAGCTTATTTGTTCAACCTTTAAGGAATCTAGAAAAAAAAATTTGGGTGTAAGAAGTCTACAGTTATAAGAGGTCTTTAGTTGAATGTCTAGGACAATCATATATGTGGAGTGAGGCACTTTTTTGAAAATGTTCAACCTATTGGTGATCATCTATCCAAGAAATTTTCAAAATGTTTTCATTATCCTAGATACTAGCAATCATTATTGACAAAATTCATGGTCCATGATAGTATGCACAATTTCATAAATCAAAATTTATTTCAAAATTTATACTTTTTTAAAAAATATATACAAAATATTTAAGTTAAGATAGAAACTGCCCCTGATTGGCACACTACCATAAGGTGGATGACCTTTAGGCTAATCATCCTGGATAGGTATCCACCAACTTATAAAATTTTGTCGAATGAGCATCCTTGAGGGCCTGTACTTTGCTTTTTCTTCTAGGGGTTTGCCTATTTTTTTCATCGAGGAAAGTCTATAGTTGAATGTCTAGGACAGTCATATATTTGGAAATAATAGTCCTTTTTAGGAAAGTTTAACATATTAATGATTGTCTGTTAATGAAATTTTCAAAATTTTCTTATTATCCTAGATATTGATAGTCATTATTGACAAAATCCATGGTCCTTAACAGTATGCATAATATTCATAAATCAAAATTTATTTCAAAATTCATAATTTCTAAAAAAATATTCAAAATTTTTAAGTTAAAATAGAAACTGTCCTTGGTTGGCATACTACATAAAGTGGATCATGTATAGACCAATAGTCATTGATAGGTGTCCACCAACTCATCAAATCCTGCTAAATGAACATTCTTATGGGCTTGTATTTTGCTTTTTCTTTCAAGGTTTTGGCTTTTTTTCATCAAAGATAAGTCTTGCCTTCATTAGAAACTTTGGATATGCAACCAAAAATTTGAAAACTCTTTAAAATGCTTCAGATTTCAGCAATGAGGACTTTGAAAACACTCTGAAATGTTACTAATGTAGCCAATGAAAACTTAAAAACTCTTTTGAATGCTTCAAATATCACCATCAAAGTTTTCTCTTCAAATATCACCATTGAAGACTCGTCTTCAAATATCACTGTTAAAGACTTAGAAAAGTCTTTTGAATGCTTTGAATATCACCATTGAAAACTTTGAAAACTATTTGGAATGCTTTGAATATCACCATCAGAGCTTGCGAAAGCTTCTTTGAAAGTTTTGAATATCACCATTAAAGCTTTGTCTTCAAATATCACTGTTGAAGACTCTTTCTTTTTCTTTTTTTTACCTCTAAATGATATTGTTGCATCACCCTAATTTGACTTTTCAGATTTGTACAATCTCTTTAAACTTTTATGCAGAATCATGATTTTTTTCTAGCTTTTTTTAACTCTATTTCTATGACAGGTTTGGTTTTCCCTATCTAATGCCCACAAACATGCTTTGTGTTAGTGCTATTTTTACTCTAGATTTGCAGTGCTTTCGTTGACTAGTTGCATAAGCATTAGTTGTTCTATGAAAAAAGTGGATACAACTCCCAGTCTTCTTTGCAACTACTGAAGTTGGTAAATAATGAAAGTCAAGGATAAGATACAATCCAAATGGATTTCCTTTCTTTCTCAACTTTATATGGTCCTGGCCTTTATCTGCTATGATAGAATTACTTTCTCATTCCACAAGTACTCTTTGTTGCCCTTTGGTCGACATAAATTTGTATTATAGGAATAACTCCCAAATATTGAGTTCTGTGAGGTTTGTACTCCCCTGGATCCCTAGCAGAAGTGCTAGTATAATACACGACTATTTGTAAACTCCTTTGGTTAAGGCTTTGTTTTTCTGAAGACCTTTCCTCCATAACTCCATTTCTTTTATTACATCCTTAAGTGGCTTGGAGTATTGAGGGCTTCTATTTCCCTTCATTATTTAGAACTCATTTTCACTTGTCTTGTTAAGTAATGTCTCATTTTTTCTATCTTGTGATTCCATATTATTTCACCTCAAATGAGAACAATAGCTTAAATTATTGTAAAGGAATATATATGTGTCATATTAACATTAATCTTTATTATTATCCTTGTATGATTATCAATGAATGGAAAATTGATATCTGAATTAATGTATGAATAATAAACAAATGTATGAATGAGTAAGTGCATAAGGCAATATTTAATGACATAAATTGATGTTAAGCAATTGGCTAAATATCAAGCATAAAGATTATTATAGAAGCAAGAATCCTAAGCATTCAAGTCATGATTCAACATTATTATTTTACTGACCAAAATTCTCTGATTTATCCATTATACAAAACCATATTTACAACATTCAAAAGAAAAAGTAGCCGAAAAGAATCACATTTGCAAGTACTTCATTTTTCTAACTATATTATTGCTTCTCAGAGATTTTCTTAAATCCTAATCATTTCATTTTTTGACCCTATATTTCGAAAACTGAGCAAGTAGCTCAAATAGTTGCCTTCATAACTACTTCATTGCTTATTGTAATACTGCCGATAAAACGATGGGAATTTAATAGCCATATTTAACTTTAGTTTAATCTGGATTACATTGGTATTGAGTAAATCTTAAACCTTTTCTTTGAACTCATCGCATTTTTCTATACGATTGCCTTGTAATCTCATGTAGAATTCACAATGTTCATTAACATCATATTGTTTGGGATCAAAAGGTTCATAGGGAAGCTTATATATAGGAATGATGAGCTGATCCTTAAACAAAATAGAGTACAATTCTTTACAAGTAAATGGTAGCGAATCGAGTTTCCTTCCTCATAATCTTTTCTTAGAGTGAACTTTGAAAGATGAGGGAGTGGTGCCAGGAAGATCAAAGGGATTAGAAGGCAAATTGATCTGGTTAGATGCAAAATTAGGTGTCTTTCTTCACTTATATGTAATAGGAAACTCGATCTAAGCTTTAATTCTTTAAGTGTTAATCTAAAAATTTGTTCTTTTACCTTTTGGATGTCATTCTTTGTTTCTCTAACTACTTCCCCCAAGCTTTTGACCCTGTTTATCAATCCATTGAGCTGATTTTTCATTGCATAGATTTCATGTCTATACATTCTTTCAATGGATTCCAATTCTTGCCTCTACATGATCATCTATATCTTGGTCCTTAAAAATTCAATAAATGGAATAGGTTTAGTATATTATAAAAATTATGAATACATGATCATATGAAAATGTGAACTCTATAGATGTAAAAAAGAGATGCTTGGGTGAATATACAAGTTCCCATGGGATATGAATGTCATGCTAAAAATTAAGAAAAATCCTTCATAATATAACAAATTAATGGGGGAAATGTATCATAGTAACACAATATACACTTACTAATATAAAGAAAATCAAATTATAATAGTAAAAGGTTAGAGGTGTTCCCTCATGTATAACTAATTCGGTAACTTCTAAAATCGAATATGGCTCTAACTGGTAAAGCCGTTTTAGTCTATTACATGAACTTTAGGTTAGACATCTAAATAGGTTCTCGAATTGCTCTCTAAGTCCAAATAGAACTAACGAGGTACCCTAATCCTTAGCCATCGCGAGTCTATTTTGGAAAGGGTTTAATTTGAGTAGAAGTATCTTTCATGCTCGTAATCAGGCTAGCACCTCGAGCAAATGTAAGAATTTAAACCTGGTTGGCTTTTCATTGGGCCTGAGAAAGGCATTTAAGTAGGCAGAGTTACGTTGCCCCCTCTTAAGATATTGGGTTACCTATGCCCCTCTATATACTTGGAGGAGAATCTAATGTATATACGCGTGCACAGTTTGTGTGGGACAACAATTTCCCTTTTGTAACTTGACTCTTTTAAAAAATAATAAAATCCTATCCTAAATTCCCTTTGGAAATAATGCTATAAAAGAAACACAAGGGTTAGTGAAAAATACGAAGAATATATACAAGATTTTCTTATAACCCAAAAATATAATAAAATTTTTGTTTTAAAAATACTAGAAATTATAGTTAAATACTGATTGCAACTCAATTAATTAAAACTATTTAACACATGATTAAATCTAGGTCTAACTCTTTAACTTGTCCTTAGCGAAGTTGCCAAGCTGTTGTAACATGGTCAAGGCTTAAATCTTGGCCAGCCCGACTTAAAAGGCCCTCATTCCTATATTTATTCATATGTACTATTTTATATATATTTTTTATTTCTATGGGCCATATCATTATTAATATTTTCTCATTTTTGAGGACTAGATTTTCAAGACAAATTGCTCACTCGACTTAGACCAAAATAGTCATTACAAAATGACTATTTATTTGGAGTCACCACCAATCTATTTGGGCTAGTTGAGATTGATCACCTATCAGAGTTCATATTTCAAGGATTACAAAACCTTTAAAAATAAACTCTAAGGTCTACGATCATACCAAAAATCATGTAAAAAGGTTTGGTAGGAGGTTAAAATGACGAGTAAGGATCAATCTCTTTCATGATCCTTGGTAATCGATACTTTATTAACCACATGTTAACTTAAATTTTGATTTTTAATCCAGTTCTAATATATAGTATTTAATTATAATTCCTAAAATAGTATTCTATGAAACCAATCTATTATTCTATGTGAAAAAATAGGGTTTTTGGTATTTTTGAATATCAAAATCTTTTACGTGCTCCACTAGAGGACTAGAAAAACACAAAATATTTTATCATGATCTCTTTTAAACCCCATTGGAAAGCCAAAAGAATGTGAAAGGTTTGAAAATCAAAATATCTTTCTTACCCCACTGGATAGCCGAGGAATACGAAAGGTTTTCTTTTTATGAAATTCATAAAAAGTCCTAATTTTTTCTTTTAAAAAAGATATCTCATTATTAAAATAATGAGAAATTTTGATTTAACTTTTCCATATGCTTGGGAGAAATTTCGTGTACTACTTTAACTGGAAAACATTGCCTTAATTAAAAATTTTTGATTTTATAAAAGAAAATGAAAATTTATCCTAAGACCCGATATCTTATGTGCAAAACTAGGCTTAAAAGACCTAAACATGGTCGATATAACCAAAATGTCCTCGAAAATATCTTCAACACAAAGATATCCCAATAACTCTAAAAGAGTAGGATCTCAGATAATTTACAAAAATATCCTTAAGATATACCGTCGACATGAAAGTATCCATGTAACTTAAAGGAGTGGGTATCATATATGAATGAACCTATTCCTACTGTGCACCTTCGACTTAGAAGTATCTCAGTAATCACATAAAACTCAATTCTAACATAAATTACCAAAATGTTCCTAAAGTTTTCCTTCGACATAGAAGTATGCTGGTTAACCTAAAAGACTTGATATCATTATAAAAGGTGAACCTATCCTTATTATACATCTTTAACATAAAAGTATCCCGATAATCATAAAGGATCTAATTCTAAGATAAGTTACTAAAATGCCTATAAGGTATACCTTTAACACTAAGGTATCTCAGTAGCCCTAAAGGGCTTGAAAATGATAGGAAATGAGTTTTTTTACTCTAAATGGGTAATTTGGATATTAAAGGTGACCTAAATGCAAAAATTGCAATTAAGTCATTAAAATTCTCAAAATTGCATTTCATACCCTACCGAAAAATCAAAAGAATACAAAAGGTTTTAATATTATCTACACCCCATCGCAGGGCCAGCGGAATGCTAAAAATATTTATAAATTACCAAAATGCTTAAAATGAAAAATTGAATGCAAGAAAAAACCACTTTAACCCTAAAATGCTATGTTTGCTTAATGGCCCCTAAACTTTGTAAACATTGTAATTTGGTCCCTACATAATTAAAGCATAAAATTTAACATCATATATATCACAAAAATCATGAAGATCATACCAAGTGACACAAGATCAATTTAGCCAAATATGTAAAGTCTAAAAATAATTTTTTGATTTTTTACAATTTGATCTCTATATTTCCCAAAATTAAAAAATAGCATCAAAACATCAAGAACTTCAACAAACTAGTCCATGCATGATTCAGCCAACAAAGGGAAATACCTTTCCAAAGCCTTGAAATTTTAAGAAAAATCATTTCTTAATCCATACAACTTTCAAGAATCACAAAATAATGCAAATTATCATGAAAACAACAACTAAACTTATGTTTAAAGCCTCCATAGCTTTCGGCCTCCACCAAGAAAACATATTCATAAAGAATTTTCAACATAATAATCAAACATCTTATTTCTACCAAACTCAAATCAACATCGTAATGTAAGAAATTAAGAAAATTAAACCTATATACATGTTTTTCCAACATATTGACAATAAAATACTAAGTAAAAAAGTATCAACATGAACTTTGATATATGAAAAAAAATCAATATCATATCAGCAAACAACATGTTTCATAAAGAAAATTAAGCTATTATTAAGAAAAATCAAACATAACAATTAAATCAAAGAAAATAACTCATTGCCATCAAGCTTAGCTTTTCAACATGGATTAAAATCCAAGAGCTTAAACATGATTTGGCTTAGTAAAAGGAAGAAAAGTGAATGAAATGAACAAAAACTAAAGATTTTACAAGGAAAATTACCTTAAAAGCTTCCTAACTTAGAAAATTGTTGGAGCTTTTTGGTGTTTTTTTTCTTCCTTTAAACCATTAGCCGTATTTTGAGCAATTCTATCCTTTCTTATGAGAGGGAGATTTGGCCAAAAAGAAATAAAATTCTTTTTGGCCGAATTAGCCATTGCATTTTTCATTTTTTATTTATTTGATAAATTAAGTTGTAAATTAGTTGGCAAGATAAGTCTTAATTTGTCTTTTAGCATGAGTCTTATGCATTAGTCATCACTTGCGGCTTAGACTCCATGATGATGATGATAAGCTTAAAAAAATCTTGATCGAGAATATTATAAAAATGAATCAGAAGGATTAAATAGTAACAAATTAAAAATTATATTTTCGAACAATAAAATTTATCTGCTAATTTTAATTAATAATTTGATTAAATAGTATGCCCAGTTAGATATCTATAAAAAATATTGGGCGTAAATGAATTAATAAAAAAATAAATAAATAAATAGGCTTCGTTGGAAAATTAATTTTTGCCTAAAATATTCAAACAGGCTTCTTTAAAAATTCCATATGAATATATTGGGCTTGATTAAAAAAACAAAATAAGCTTAGAAAATCTTGGTTGGCTTGCTGAGAATTAATGAGTTTATTAGGCCTACTAGCAACATTTACATGTTTTTGGCCCATTAAGGATATTTGGCCAAAAAATAATAAAGTAAAAATAATAAAATTTTCTTATAAAAATTCCATGTGTTGAATTATAATTTTTTTTGAGAAGTCTTATTTGTAAGAAAAAATATTAAAACTTCTAAACTCAAAAATTTTGCAAGAAAAACCTTTGTAAAGAAAAATTAATTTAAAAAAAATGCAAAACTTATAAAATTAATTGAAATTTTAAAAAAATGAATTAATTTGTATTTAATAAAAATTCTTAAAGAATTTTAAAAATTTTAAACTTAGAAAAATCCTATAAAAATGTTACAAAATAGAAAACTTCGTAGCTTAAAAATGAAAAATTTCCAAAAAAATCTAACTTGAGAAAAATGAGTAAAATTTAATTCCTTGCTTAGAACATGAATTTATAAACTAAAAAAGATGAAAACTTGAATTTTACAACAGGTTTCACTGAAAAATTTTTTAACTAAGAATTTGTAGTATAGTGAAAAATTCAAAATTAATTAGGAAATTTAACAACTTGATACCTTGTGGTATAAAATGCCAATATGGATTTTTTTTTGAAGATTTTGAACTTTTTAGAATGCATATCAGCATACGTATTCCTAAATTTTACAAAAAAATCTTGAAAATTTCCTAAAATTGGGAAATTTGACTGTGATATCATCCTTGGAAATAAATTTCAAAATTTTAAGAAAATAAAATTAAAAGTTAATCTTTCTACCTTTATGTTTTTTTTGTCCAAGATTTGTTCTCTATGACCTTTGAAACCACACTTCTTCTATAACATGCATGTGTTGCCATTTAGGGATGACTGAATTTATAAGAAAAATAACAAGTCCACTTGGCAAAAGTCAACCTTTATCAGGGTGATAGCTAAGTTCTTAATCTCAGATAATTAAGACTATTAGAAAAAGGGGCCCAAGCCAAATTAGTTGTCTACACCTATTTGTTTGACCATCAAGGAATCCAAAAAAATAAAAAATATTTCGATGTAAAAGGTTTATGGTGATGAATGGTCTATAGTTAAATGTCTGGGACAATCATATATGTGAAAGTGAAGGATTTTTCAGAGAGAGTTCAACTTATTAGTGATCATCTATTAAGAAAATTTTCAAAGTGTTTTCATTATCCTAGATTTTAGAAATTATTATTGACAAAATTCATGGTCCATAACAGTATGCACAATATTCATAAATCAAAATTTATTTCAAAATTCATAATTTCTAAAAAGAAATATACAAAATTTTAAAGTTAAGATAGAAACTGCCTTTGATTGGCATACTACCATAAGGTGGATGGCACTTAGACCAATCGTCCTTAATACCAAATGGGCATCCTGAGGGGTCTGTATTTTTTATCCTTCCATGGGTTTGCCCTTTTTTCTATTCATTAGGGATGAGTTTTGACCTCCGCTGAAAACTTTGGATATGCTACCAATAATTTGAAAACTTTTTAAAATGCCTCGAATTTCACCACTGAAGACTCTGAAAAGATTCTTACAATGCTTCGGATATCACTATCAAAGACTTAAAACTTTTTTGAATGCTTCGAATATCACCATCAAACCTTTGTCTTTGGTGACTTAGAAAATTTTTTTGAATGCTTTGAATATCACCATCGAAGCCTTTGTCTTTGAATATCACCATTGAAGAATTGTCTTTGAATATCACCATCGAAGACTTTGAAAACTTTTTTGAATTCTTTGAATATCACCATCAAAGCTTTGCCTTTAAATATCACCATTGAAGACTTTAAAAACTCGTTTAGATGCTTTAAGTGTCACCATCAAAGCTTTGAATGCTTCGAATATCACTACCAAAGCTTTAAAAACTCTTTTGAATATTTGTAATATCACTATCAAAGCCTTGT
>JAQSVH010194694.1:0-28939 GCA_029448705.1 Adansonia digitata | reverse complement strand
TTTGAATGCTTCGAATATCACTACCAAAGCTTTAAAAACTCTTTTGAATATTTGTAATATCACTATCAAAGCCTTGTTTTTGAATACCACCATCAGAGACTTTTGTTTTCATGTATCAGCATAAAAGACTTTATTTTTGAATGAAAACTTTTGAATGCTTCGAATATTGCCATTAAAACTTGGAAAACTTTTTCAAAATGCTTCATATATCACCATTAAAGCTTTATCTTTGAATATGACTATAAAAGACCTTTTTTTTCTTTTTTTGCCACTAAATGATACTATTACATCACTCTAATTAGACTTTTTAGATTTATGCACTTTTTTTAGAACTTTTATGTAGAACCATATTCTTCATCTAAGCTTTCTTAACTTTATTTCTAGAGAGGTTTGGTCTTTCTCGTTTTATGCCAATGAGCATGCTCTTGAATAGTAATATTTTGATTCTGGATTTCATAGTGCTTTTGTTGACTAGTAGCATAAGCATTAGTTATTTGATGAAAGAAGTGGATATAACTCTCTTTCTTCTTTGCAGCTATTGAGGTTGCTGAATAATGAAAGGTTGGGGATAAGGACACAGTCCAAATGGATTCCTTTGTTTTCTCAACTTTTTATGGTCCCAGCTTCCATCGAATGTGATAGAACTACTTTCTTATCCTGCATGTACTACTTGTTGCCATTTGGTCAGCATGAATATGTACTATGAGACTAGCTCCAAAATTTTTTGTACTTTAGGGTGATTGCTTTACACCTTGTATCCTTTAGATCCCCAACAAAAGTGTTAGTATGATATGGGATTATTTGTAAACTTTTTTGGCCAAGGCTTTACTTTTATGTGGACCTTTCCTTCATAACATTTTTTTACTTCTTTGAATAGCTTGGAGTATTTGGGGCTTATATTTTCCTTCATTGTTTTGAACTCGTTTTCACTCATCTTGTCGAGTAGTGTCTCCTTTTTTCTACCTTGTCATTTCATATTATTTCACTTTAAATGAAAAAAGTAACTTAAATTAGTGTAAGGGAATATGTATGTGTCTTATTAAAATTAATTTTTACTACTATCCTTGTTGGATTATCAATGAAAAGAAAATTGGTTTATATGTATTAATGAATGAATAAATAAACAAATATAAGAACGAATAAATGTATAAGGCAATATTTAATGGTATGAATTAGAGGCTAAGCGATTAGTTAAATATAAAGCATGGAAATTATTAAAGAATTCAAATCATAACTCAATACTATTATTTCATGAATTGAAATTTTTTGATTTATCCATTATGAAAAACCATATTTATAAGATTTAGAAATAGTAAAAAAATGATTGGTTTTGCAAGTACTTTATTTTCCTAACTATGTTAGTGTTTTAAAAGACTTTCCTAAATCTTAATTATCATTTTTTTCTTCCATTCCATTTTTTACCTTATATTTACAGAATCGAGCAAGTAGGCCAAAAGATTACCTCCATAACCGTTTCATTATTTTTCAGCATTCTAACACTTCCAATAACACTATAGGAGTTCAAACAACAACATTTAACTTTAGTTTAATCTGGATTACATCGATATTAAGTAAATTTTGTACCTTTCTTTTGAATTTATCATATTCTTCTATAGAATACCCTTATAATCTTGCATAGAATTCACAATATGCATTAATATCATAACATTTGAGATCATAGGGTTTATGGGGAGGCTTGTATATAGGAATGATGAGCTGATCCTTAAATAAAATAGAGTACAATTTTTTATAAGTAAACGGGAGTGAATTGAGTTTGCTTCTTCATAGCCTTCTCTCAGTGTGGACTATGGAGGATGATGGAATAGTGTTAGGAAGATTAAAGGATTGAAACGAATGCTAATCTAAGTAGATGTAGAATTTGGTGCCTTCCTTTCACTCATGTCTAATAGGACAATTGGTCTAACCTTTAAGTGTTCAAGTGCTAATTTGAAAATTTATTCTTTCGCCTCTTAGATTTTATGCCATATTTTTTTGACTAGTCCCTTTAATTTCTTAACACTATTTATCAGTCCATCGAGCTAATTTTTTATCACCCAGATTTCATGTTCGTACACGATGGGTTCCAACATACTATTTTTTTACCATTAAATGATCATCCATGTTCGACTTTTAAAAATATAATAAATGAAGTAGCTTTGTTACATTGTAAAAATTATAAATACATGAGTTTATGAAAATGTGAACTTTGTAGGTGTAAAAAGAATGCATAAATGAATTTACAATTTTTCATGGAATATTTATTATATAAGTTTCCATGAAATATACAAGTTCTAGTATATTTCAATAAAAAATATTAGCCTTTGATATAGCGATGATAACACTACCCCTATGAAATGAATCCAATGCCTCCTCAGTAAGCAATTGAAGATAAAGCAATGTCCATCACCTAGAAGTCTACATTGTATATGCGTAGGCCAATTATCACCAAGACGGTAATGCTTCGATGACTTCTTGGTAGGTCCCATTGAATGCTTGCACAACTATATGACTATGCATGATATGAGATGCACCAATAAGAAGCTTATCTAAACACATCAAAGGCATGGGCATTTAAAGATGAACCATTGTCAATAAGAACCTTGGGCATTATGCTACCTTTTACCATAGGTAGTGATACGAGTTTCCTAACTCTATATAGTATCTCATCATCGCTAAAGATATGTAGTTATCAACAATGATATTACTTACTAAGTATCCAGTTTGCTTATCAAAATATCATGAGGCACGTAAGCTTTGTTTAATACTTTCAAGAGAGCATTTTGATGCTCATCAAAATTCAAGAGTAATGAAAGCACTGATACGTTTGCTAGTTGTTTAGTCAACCTATCCATCATGTTGTATTTAAGTCACCTTTTTCTCATTTACTAATTCTTTGACTGCTCTCGGATCTGATTCCTTGATCACTACTTTGGGTCTGAGTTATAAAGGTAGTGTTCTTTTTCTAAACTTTAATTTATGGTATGACTAGGGCATAGCATTTGCCACTACAAGTTAGATGACCTACTTTTATAAGGTAAACACTAGCAGTTTTTTGACTGGATTCCTTAGTGGTCAATATTTTGCTTTCATACTTCTAGGGCACCACTTTGTCTTTCTTATATAGGAAAGGAGATGAAAGCTAAATGAACATCTTTGGCACAGGTTTGACAAGTGTTACCTTAATCCCAGTTGGTCATGTCCTTTCTTTTTTCTTAGTATTAATAGAGATGCCTACAACTTCATCCATTTTTTCATAGAATTTGATCACAAATAGATCAATTATTCTCTAAACTAATTCTAAAAAATATGGACAATGTTGTTAGCTATGCCTCTCCCTATAATGATAATGGAAAAAATTGATAGTCTTTTCACCTTATTATCTTGCTTCTGACATTATCATGGCCTTTGCAAGGGCATGCCTAGCTAGATTTATTGGTATCTTGTCATCCTCAATAGGTCTTTTGATCCAATAGGCTTTCCCATCAATAACTACAAGTTCATGTAGGCCTTTAAACCAATTAGATTAAGACATGGGATACATGGTCAAATAACATTATATACATTAAAAAGTTTAATGTAACACATGTTTTCTTTCATGTTAATGGCATGATTGACACTCATGCAAACACTAATTAAATCAAAACCCTTAAACAATAATAGCTTTGCAAAGTTCATAAACCAGTTACATCAATGAGATCTTTAGTCATTGTATTATTAAGATGGGGCATTGACAATGCATAAAGACTAGTATACGCTAAGCCTCCATGTATGGGATGTAAGCAACTCTTTGATTTCATAGAAGTTAAAGTGTACAAGATACCAAAGGATAGCATATAGGTGCTTGTTTTATGGAAACAAGTTCACTGAATATGACCTGAATGAGAACTCCATTTGGTATAAGTCATCCAAATGTCTATGGAATATATTCTCACATGCCAGTTATGTATAATAGTCCTTAGACTTGTGATACTAGCTTATCTCGTATAAAGAGTGTTATGCTTTGATTCCATCATAAACAGGTCCATAATAGATAGATGCTTATGATAAGGTAGGTTTAGGTATAGCATAAATCTCATGGTGGATGAATAAGTGATCTAGTGAGAATTCACCATTCAGAACATTGGAAACATATCTAAAGTGTTTTTAACTATGGTTAATTAGATTAAAGTCATTAGCCAAAGAATAAATGGATTATAAGAAATAGTTCTTTATACATCCATGAACATTAACCATGAACTATAAGAACGAATTTGGATAAAGGTTTAGGTAGACACTACAACATGCTAATCCTCAATTTGGGATATATGTTGATAGAACCATACTACAATAAAAGGCTAGTTACTTAAAATATTCTAATAAAGTCACATTGACTATTCAATATTTAGGTGGTCATGGTGGGTTGTTAGATCCTGCTTTTGATCTATGAACAAGATTAATAAGATTATTTATGTTTATTACCAATATGTTGGGAAACTAATGGGTCACACACAATAAGGTAAATCTGTTAGATTAAATCTGGGATTTAATTAGGTATGATTTAATTAAATAAAAAGCAATTTGAATAAAGGACTTAATTGAATAAGTTTAACTATTTAAAACAAACTTAATTTGTTAAATCTAGATTTTGTTGTCTAATTAAGACAATAATAATAAGATTACCTTATTAAAATAACGTCTAAATTGAGACATAAAATGTAAAGGTGGACAAACAATAATTCTAGTTGAAATAGGATTTCACCTAGACATGGGATTTAATTAAGAATCAAATTTACTGTCTCATAATTTATTATCCCTTCTAATATTATTATAATATTAATTATTTGATAATTAATGTTAAATAGTACTAAAATGAAGTTAAAAATAGTTTTAACTAAATCAATGATTTTATAATGATAAAATCCATTGGGGTGTGTATATACTAGCTAATTTGTGTTTCCAAATTATTTATAATATTTTATAATTATTTGATAATTATTTTAATTAAATAAATATTTTATTTATTTAGATAAAAAAGAATTTATTTAATTGGATTAAATTCATGGAAGCAAAAGTTTGGCCCAAAAACCCTATATATTTTGCCATATCTATGCTTATGGTCCTAGCTTGTTGGGCTGATATCTTGGGGCCAATAATTAAAGCATTTTGGGGGAAGGTTGGATGACCATTTAATTAACTTAAAACAAGGGAAATTACTTCAACTTTTTTTGTGAGTTTTAACTAGGTCAAAACTTTTCCGTTCTAACTCTAATTGCAAGTAAGAATACACTAGTATATATAGATATAATGGCCTAAAAGCTTTTGAGGAGTCTTAATCTAATTATAAGATAAGAGACAGTTGAATATCTTGAGAAAATATATTTTATTAGATAAAAGATAGTTTTCTTAAACAATATTCCCACATTTCTCAAACAATATTCCCACCTATATAAACCTTAGTTTGTGCCATCTTTTTAAGGGAGTTTGAGCTTAGCATAGACTTCTTCATTTTCTTTTCTTGTTTCCTATTTGATTCAAGATTTAAAGTTCATTTTTGGTTAAGGGTTATCAACCCTTCTAGCTAGCACTGGAGAAACACTGAGCCTTAAAAAGGTTTCAATAGCTACCTATGTGGGTAATCATTGAGGCAAGACATGTAAGTTGTTGATGGTCTTCTAGAATCCTTTAATAAATCAACTTCTTCCAATTTTTTTTGTTAGATTTCAACATATAAAATCAAGGTAACTTTTGATCATATGGTGTTTAACTCTTAATTTAAAATTTAAAGATTATTACGTGTTAATCCCTCCTTAAAGATCCATGGAAGTTTGGTTGTTTCTATGTTTATTATATTCACTATGATTATCTTGATGTTTTGATTATTTTTGAACTCTAGTATATGCATGAGGTTGAACTTTACCAAGAAACAGTTCCCTTCAAATGGTATCATAGGCTATAGGTTGTGGATTACATGCAGTAAGTATAGGCTAAGCCATGATAGTTGACATTTGGATGTCACATGTATAGATCTATGAAGTTTTGGGCCATAGAACCTTGTAAAATCATTTTTATCAATTTTATTATTTTCTAGATAGCATGCTTAAAAAGTGTATTGATCATTATTAAAAGGTTTAATAATTAATAAAAAATTATTTTTATTGATTTGGATCAATTACATATTGAATTGATAAAAGCTGGAGATATGTTTGCCTTGTAATTTATGGTTTCACCAGAGAGATTTCTTGATGATTTATTTGTTTTAAAAATTGATTTTTTGCAAAATTCAATTTTAATTTATTTAAATATAATATAAAATAAAGAAACACAAGCTTGAATTTTCTTGATGATATTGTATGACATGATGTTGTTGGCTAATGTTGGATGTGTTCTTGCTTCCAACGCACCTTAAAATGTTTATGGAAAAGTTCCATAGGTCTATTGCACTTTAGGATAGCAAGCGAATCGAAGAATATGTGATTTTTTAATGGATCTGGATTGCCAAAATTTAAGACATCTTGATGCTGCATTCTTAGAAAATGCTCCATTAAATTTGCAATTTGTATGTCAATTTGTTGCCATTAAATTTGCTGCTTTCATTTGAACTTTGGCAGCATCTTGAATGAATTTCCAGCATCTAAAATCAGTATATAAACATCCTGCATTGGTGTAGAAAATTAAGCATTAAGACAAGGGCTAGCACTAAGGTAATGCCACTTCCCGAGCTTTCTTGTGACTTATGATTAAAGGCAAATTTGTTGCCTTCTTGGATGCATTCTTGAATCAGTTCTTGGTAGCACCTAATCTGATTTTCCAGCACCAGAAACAGCCTTTAAACATCATCCAAAAGTGGTAGTAAAAGGCTATTGGAATGGCTAAGCAGATTGCCAAAACTAAGGGCACTAATTGTTAAAGTCCTATTTTCTTGGTACCAGATTTCTAGCGGAAGTAAAATTCCTTAGAATTAGGAATTAGATTCCTTAAATTATGGAAAGAGTTTAAGTTGGATTAGATAAATAGTTATCTAATAAAATTTGGTTCCTAAAAATAAAGAATATTTAAAGAGTTTCAATTCAATGAAAATTCTTTAAGTAAATATGTTTTAAAAAGAATCAAGATTTCGAAATTTATTTTCTTAAATTATTTAATTAAATAGATTAATTTAATTTTAATTCTTTAAATATGTTAATTTTGGAAACCTAATTTAAACATGCACAAAAAAGTATTTGTCCTTGTTGACACAAATCACCCAAAGCTTAGGTGAATGTCTGGATTAAGACTAGTTTCCTAAAAGTTAGGAATAAGATTAAATTTAATCACTATGGTTGATTCTTATAGATGCTTTGTTGAATGTTATAAATTTGTTTATACATACAACGTATTCATATGATTACCAAGTGATATTACCTACATTATTATTATTATTATGTGTAATTATGAAAGCATAAAGGATGGTTGTGGACTTAAACCTTAGTATGACTATGTTGTGGATCGTTAATTTTATTTATTTTGGTATTTATTTTTTATAAATAGGGTTTTTGAGCACTGCCTTATCTTTTTATATTATCTAGGTTGTAAAATTATCTCCTTACCTTCCTCCCTTCGAATGTAACTCAAGGTTTCTTCAAACTCATTCAATTGTTACATAGTAGGATTAGGTTAGTATTTAAGAATTTATTAATTTTGAGATGCAAAGAAGAGGATGCCAAGGTGAAGTCCAAAGAGATTATCATAAAGACTTATGTGATAGGTAATTGGTATCCAAGGAAATTAACCACCTAGTTTCCTAATGGCTTAAGGAAGCTAGTTTAGATAAAAGTTCATAATCATCCTAGTAGATTGCATGTGATAGATTTATTTTATGTTGATATATATATAATATGTATGCACTTCAAATACATCCAATGCCCTGCAATCAAATGTGAATCAATGAGATTTAAAAAATATTTGATAAAAGAAATCCCTTGTAAAATATTGAGTCGATGCCTAAGCATGATTAGGCACCTTCTATTATTCAAAACAAGATACCTTAGTTCCAACCAAGGGTGATTTTTTAAGTCACTTAAGGTCCCTTCCACCCAAAAGGCGTGAGTTATGAGTAGTGGATTTTTCTCAACTCATATTGCTTAGCTCAAATGTGTAACTCTTAACCATGTGATATTGAAGGTAGTGGTTAAGTGAAATACATAAGATATATTTAGGTAAAAAGTTATCACCTAACTGATCTGGGAATTATATAGAGATGCAATCGGTAAATCATGTTACTAACGCAATTAGTTCTTACATAATTTGTTGAGTCGCTTGAGGTTATGTTAAATGGAGAGGGTCCTAGATCATTAAGAAAATTCAAATGTTAAACTTCTCTTATTATGGTTAAGGATTGTAATTACACAAAAATAACAAGGGATAATCCTTCTAGCTTTAAAACCTAACAAAATAGTTATCTTATGCATGTTATTGACATTAGATAAATTCTAAAATTTGTATAGGATATAAACAAGAAGTATGACTTCTAATCTATCACTTGAAGCATACTAGATGCTAGCAAGTTGACTAGGCTGAATTTCGTTGATTGGTTCTGTAATGTTAAAACAATTTTAACATAAGAGCACAAAGCTTATGTCCCTGATGAGCTCATAACTGACAAGCTTAGATCTTATTCTTCTCGAAAATTGATGCTTATTGAGTTCATAGTGATGATCTTATGTAAGCCATATGTGTGATGATGGCTAGCATGGTACGTGATCTTTAGAAGTAACATAAGGGCAAGGAAACTTTGGACACCATTATAAACCTTAGAGAATTGTTCAATAAGGAATATTGCAGTAAAAGGTTTGACAAATCAAAGGAATTGTTCCAAACAAATATGTTTAGAGGTACATCTGTTAGAACTCATGTGTTAAAGATGGTTGGCTAGATCACTCATTTAGAATAGACCAATGGATAATAAGTAAGCCATTGTTCTAGTTTTTTCCTCTTTTCCTTTAAATTTTTCACAATTTATGTTAAACTTTAACATGAATCACCTAAAGACTTTCTTCATAGGTTGTTGAACAAGTTATCTATGGTAGAAAAGTCTTTCACTAATGACAAGGCTATCCACTTGATTACTTTTACTTTTAAGACAATCAAGAAAAAAAATTAAGAAAAGATGGATCAAAAAGTTTAAAGCCATCTAGTGGTATGAAGGCTAAGGATGGAACTAATAAGGGTATTTGTCATCATTGAGAAAAACATGCTCACCAGAAAAGAAACTATAAAGAGTACCTTGAATTAGTTAAGAATAAAAAGCAAAAAAGAGTTTCCACCTCAGGTATAAATTCCAAAAATTCATTTAACTTTGGTATATGATACATGATTATTAGTATGAAATATGTTTGACGTATTGTAAGGATCAATGATAAAGACAATAAGAAGAATAAATCAAGATGGACACCATTAGAGAAGATAGCAACTCGGAGGATATGGATCAGGCTTATAGCTCAATGTTTGGGAGTTATTGAAAACTTTCACTTTATGATTTATTATTTTAAAATGTCAGATATTTATTTATGCTTTATGGTCAAATTTTAAGAAGTTTTTATTTTGGATAAATGTTTTGAAAATATATCTTTTATGGTATAAGAATGCCATGCTTTTAAGTTTTTTTATTTAATAAATCTTAGTAGAATTGTTCTATATCATGGTCTATCATGTTATATTGTCGTGACATGCCCTTACCCAACGCACCACCCAAATCACTTAGATAGTGACGTGCATAACTTAACAGGAATTGCCTTTAGGTTATCCCTTGATTAGGATTTAGATTAGACATGATGAGATGGTAACAAGGGAAGGACCGTAGGATGAATTACTCATCCAACCGTTCTTGGATGGCCGCCACGAAATGGCTGAAGACTAGGAGTTGCCATCAATCATTTAGGGCTAGTCATGATTAGATGCCTATTGAAAATAATATTTCCAGTTACAAAACTTGAAACATTGACTTTAAGGTCTATGAGGCCCAGAGATTCATCAGTTGGGTTTAGGAGTTGGCTGCAGTGGGGAAGGATTAGCACCCCCATAACATCGAAATTCGTACCTACTAGCAATGTCTTACATTGCTTTTAGTTTTCTTAATTTTAACTTATCATTATTTTGATATAATCCCATTTTTATGCATGAATTTTGTATAAAAATTATAAATCCCAATTTTACAAAAAAAATTTAAATCATTTACGTGCCTCAAAGATGTGGGAAACATAGGGATTTTTTACGAAAATGTTCTCTAGCTTTAATTATGAAAATAGAATATTCCATGTTAATCATTGAAGAGATACCAACAAGGAACATTGCCTTATGATTTTCAAAAATGATTTGGAAATATGAATGTAGAATGGGCATTACAAAAGGAAATGTGTTGTAAGATGAAAAAGAATATAATAACATTAAACAAAATAAACATACAAAAGCATAAAAATGAGGGATAATTGGAATGTATCTTGTAATTGTCTTCAACTACTGAGGAATAACTGAAATGACAATTTTAAGACACATTGGAACTTGAGGATCGCTTAAGGCATGAAAAACAAGGTTTTAATTAAAAGGCCTAGGGAATATAAGAAGGGGAATTTGGATTTTTTGAGTGAAAAGTAAGATTAGAGTATCCTCTCAAAAAATGAGGTTGGAGTATCCTCAATGGTGAACATTTTAATGATTTTTGGAATTTGAATAATGTTTGTAAAAGTAGGATTAGAGTATCCTTTCGAAGAATAGGGTTGGAAATCCCCAAAGATGAAAATTTTGGTAATTATGGAAAGAAGGAATATCCTTTAATGAAAATAGGTATTCTAAAATTAAAACTGATAATTCGAATAAAATATTAATTTTTTGTTTGACCTGATTTGAGCCTTGTAGGACCCATTTTGTGACACTTGACTTCATGAGGAATTAATTATATGCCTCAAAAAATTAATTCGGGAAATTAGTCCAATTTTAAAGTCCAAAAGCAAGAGAAAACATCATGCCATAGCACTTTTTGAATTTATTATAAGTTCATCTAAAGGTTTTAGGGGTAAAGAAGGTACTATTGAAAATGTAACTTGACAAGGATTAATACAAAAATATTATTTAAAAAATCTAGGAAATCTCTTTCTAGGTGGAATTAATTCTTTAAGTTGAGTTTATTTCAGCATTGGTAGCATGTGTAGGGGAAAGGGTATAATAGGATTTGAAATATCAGCTTAGCCTCATACAAAATCTTTAAATCACAATTGAAACCTTTTTGAAAAGGGAATTACATGAACATTTTAGGAAAAATATTTTAAAAATCCATAAAAATCATATGGTGTTCCAAAATGGCCCAAATAGATATAAATCACTAATTCTAGGGGTTTCAGACAACAAAGGTTCAAAAAATCATAACTTTTTCATCCAAAATTACCTAAGGGGAAACAAGACACTATTGGAAAGGTAATTCAGTTTCCTTTAAGGAACAAATATCAAGAAATTTTGAAAAAAAATGTTTTATAGGTCAAAAATAATTTTTCAAGTTATGACTGCAATGCTACTAAGGCAAAACAGGGGATTTTCTTGGATTTTTGGGTTTCCTAGGACAAGGCTCAGGTCGTGGACATCTGAATGTCTGTAACAAAAAAAAAGTTAATGACAATGGCTTCAAGAACTTATTAACATAATCTTGGAGTGCTTTGGGTTGATGGAACAGCCCATTAACCAAGGTCATTAGCAATCAAGGTATAAACACTTTAAAACAAACAAAAAGACTGTTTTATTTTGAAAAGCAAAATTTTTAACATCATTCAACCATGAATCTAGACATGAAAGCTTGATTTATTCCCCAGATTGAAGGATCAATTTTGTTAAAACATTAAATCCATGTTAGTTTCCACTTGTTGAAGTAAGATAGACTTTGGGTCTTTTAAAATCAAATTTTTGTAGCACACAAAGCAAACATCTTGACAAACATATTATGAACTAAATGTGACCTATATGAAGATGAACATGGATAGCACATTTAAAAAAAATCAAGATTGTCACCATGTGCTCACCTTAAAAACTTTGGACAATCCGAAGGGCTTAGCGTGCATGACTTAAAAAATGCACGATAATGGTGGTGGTCAAGTCTTTGAGCTATCCCATGATCGAGATTTGGATTACGTGTAGTAATATGAAGGGGAGAGAGACCATCGAGCGAATTGCTCATCCAACTAGTCTCGGATAGTCAACATGAAATGGCTATAAAGTTAAAATCACCACCAATATAGTAGGCTAGGCAAGATAAGATTCCTATTGAAAACAATATTTCAAGGTACAAAACTTGAAACATCGATTTAAAGGTCTATAAAGTCCAAAGATTCATTGGTTGGGTTTAGGAGTTAGTTATGCATGAGGAAAGACTAGTACCACCACAACACCCAAAATTGATACTCGCTAACTATGTCTCACTTTGATTCCATTTGGTCATTATTTAGATATAATCCTCTTTTTTTTTTTGCATGAAGTTTTGGTGGAAAATGTAAATTCAGGTTTTGAAATAAGATTTAGATCACCTATACACTACAAAAGTATGAGAAGCATAAGGATTTTTATGAAAATAGTTTTCAAATTAAATTTTGAAAATTTGGATATTTCGTATTAGGCATGAGAGAGATATCGACATGAAACATTGCCTTGTAAAATTTTTTTGGAAATGAATTTTAAATATGAATGCACGATAATCGCTACAAAAAACATGTTGGTAAGATAAAAAGAATATAATAATATCCTAAACAAATAATCACAAACAAAGGAACTTAAAAAGGAGGGATGATCATAATGTATCTCATAATTGTCTTTGATTACTGAAGAATAACGGGGATGACAATTTAAAGACGAGTTTAGAATCAATGGTAATTTAAAGGACGAAAAATATTTTAATCAAGATAATTCGGGGCATCCAAAAGAGAAAATTTTTTGGATATTTAAGGTAAAAACAGGGTCGAAGTATCCCCTCAAAGAGGTGGGCTTGGAGTATCCCCAAAGATAAAGTTATGAAAATAATTAAGAATAAAAGAAATTTTGAGTTTTTTTAGTAAAAATAGGGGTTGGAGTGTCCCCTCAAAGTAATAAGGTTGGACTATCCCCAAAGATGAAAAATTTTTTATTATTTAAAAAAAATTAGGAATCTCAATTAAATTCAAGAGAGAAAATTCAAGTTTTTTAGTGAAAAACAGGGTTGGAGTATCCTCCATGTAGTAAGGTTGGAGCTCCAAATATGAAAATTTTTTATGTTTTAAAAGAAAGTTTTTTTAAAGGGTTTTTAAAAATAGGAAATCAAGGATTTGTATAAAATATATTTTTGTCTTAAGCCTTGATCCGAGTCTAATGGTTTTGTATAGTAGGAATTGGATACACTTCGAGACGTTCGAATATCTTTATAAAGTTTGGAAATTAGGTTAAAAATAGGGGATAACATCATGTTGTCTCCTTTCCCAAATTCATTTCGAGTGCATCCAAAGGCTTCAAAGGGTACATGAGGTACCGTTGGAAAGATGACTTGATGAGGATGAATGCATAAATAGTTTAAAAATCCTAACGAATTGCCTTCTAAGCAAATTTATTTTTGGACATAGACCTGTTTTAACACTAGAAGCATGTGCAATGGGAAAGGGCATAATGGAATTTGAGAAATCATTTTGATCTCATTAGGAGTCATTAAATCATGAATAATATGCTTTCAAAAAAAGAATTTTGCAAATGTTTTAGGAAAAATAATTAAAAATGTTAGAAAAATCATTTAACAAGCCAAAATGGCCCAAATAAAACATAACATGCTAGTTTAAGGGGTCCCGGATAGTAATGTATCAAAAAAATCATAACTCCCCCATCCAAGATGATTTGAGGGCAAACAAGACACCATTAGAAAGATATTTTGATGCCTTTTATGGGAAACTATCGAAAAATTCTAGAAAAATCATTTATGACTCGAAAATAATTTTTCAAATTCAGACTATAGTGCTATCAGAGTAGAAATAGAGAGTTATTTAGTATTTTCAAGTTTTCTTTCCCAAGGGTAGACTTGAATCTAGGACATCCGAATGCCTATACTAGAAAAGAATAAGCAACATGGGCATCATGAGTACATTCCACAATCTCAAAGTAGTTTGGGACGATAAAACAACCTATTGACCATATCACTGAAGAAGGTATTAAACTCAAGATCAAGACTTAATACTTTAAGAAAAGAAAACAACATTTTATTTCTATGAATCCAGACTTAGAAGTTTAGTTTGCACCCAAGGTTGGAGGAATAATTTAATCAAAACATTAAATCTATGCTAGTCCCTATTATTTTAAGGTAGCATAGACTAAGGGTTTGTTTGAAAAATTAGATTTTTTTTTTTTTACAACAAACAAGCATGCATTTTGATAGACAAATCATGAATAAAATACAAATGCAAAAAGATAAATAACAATTGCATATGCAAACACACAAAGATGACATTTTGACATGGAAAAGGTAACAAAAATGCAAAAGATGATAAATAAGATGCATGGAAGTGACTTAAACATACTTAAGTGAATAAAAGCATGCTGGAATCTTCAAGATAGCATTTTTGTGCCATGAAAGTTTTTAAAATCCAAAAAATGAATGAAATACTCAATGCATATTACAAAAACCATTAAAGCATGTTTTAAGCATCTGAAAAATAGATGAAATATGAGAGAAAATGCATGAATAATAGATTATTTTGATGACAAAAATGAAAAACAAGAAGTTTAGCCTACCAAGCAACAATAAGGCAACAAAAGAACATCAAGATCCTAAGACTACCACAAACAAGGCAACAATAATGCTTAAGGGTCCTAGAATGGTCATGGAAACATAAATAGTTCAGTATAATGATATAGATGATAAAAGCAAAAAATATATGGAACAAGGCAGAGAAAATATAGCAAAAAAACATGAACTTTCTTTTCCACTTGAAGTAGTGACTTTAACTTAGTTTTTTTTCCTCTCTTTGCTATTATTTAGCAAGAAAAGGATGAAAGGAAGAAGCTTTATGGTAATATCATTGATGCTGAGGTGTTTCAAGAATAGAAGTGTGTGAAAGTTTGATTTTTTAGAGGTTTTTTGGTGGTGGTTTGGGAAAATGCGAGAATAAAGTATCAAGGTCAATGGAACAGTGTTTTAAGAGAGTTTTTAGGGCTAGAGATTGTTGGAGGATTTTTTGAAGGTGGCTAGAAGAGAGTCCCCTGTTGAGCCAACTTTGGCCTCTTTTAAACTCATGGCTCAGCCAATGCTTTTGAAAGACAAGTTAAGGGCATTTTTGATCTTTCATTCCTATACTAGGAGACATCTCCAGCTACTATTCTCAGCTGACCTTCTTCTTATTGATTCTGCCATGCTAAGTAGTGGGTCAGAAAGGCTATAATAGCTTGCAACCAGATATATGCTTAGCATATCCTCTTACAACCACATATTTCATGAAAGTAACCCTTGTCAATGGCTATTTTGGCTCTAAAAATTGGTTTAAATCCAATCATAAGCCCAAAGTCAAGGTCTAGGATAAATTATAATGGTTTTTTAGTGCAAAAAACATATTTAATTGGATTTTCGAAGGCTAAAATATGGCTCAAACTAGGCAAAAATGCCTTCGTGTATTGATATAAAACATTCTGTATCGATACACAAGGTATCTTTTACCTATGAGTATCAATACAATGAGTTGTGTGTTGATATTAAGAGCAAAAAATGTTTCTAGTCTTAAGACTTAGAGGCCTTTATCGATACTCCATGGATATCTATCAGTACTCATGCTTGTGCATCAATACGTTTTGCCAAAAATCATAACTTTAGCTATTACCAAAGTCTATAATGATACAAATATGCTAGGTATGGATACCACACCTTAGTTATCGATATCAAACCATTTTATATCAATACTACATGTGAAAATTTGAATTTTTAGTGATGCAAAAGCTTGTATCAATACTTATGCACCAATATACCTTGCATGTATCTGCGGCTTCCTGAGTTACTTCACCTTTGTCACAAATAGTGAGAAGTTGATCCGTGTACTCATTTGAATGACTCGGTGACACTTTGAAAAGTGGCCTTTAATGCCTTAATTTTACATTTTTCATTAATATAGCCCATAGGCATTTTAGACCTTTCCTAAAAATTTTTTTCGCTTGATTCCATGTCGCCTAATTATGCTTGGCAACACAGCACTCAACAATTGTTCCTAGTTTATTTTTTTATTTTCTAATTTTATCATCTTTCACTTAAGTTCTGGGATGCTAAAAGTTGGCCCAGACAAAATTAGGTGTATATAAAGATGACATTTTAACATGGGAAAGATGACAAGCATGCAAGGAAATGACAAATAACATGCATGGAAATGTTAGTTTCATGAATGAAATTAAGAATCATACCATGAATAATGATATGAACATGTTTGAGTAAAGAAAATTTTCCTAGAATTTTCAAGATAGAATTTTTATCCCATGAAATATACTAAAAATTTAAGCAAATGCATGAGTATGCTTAAAACATGTTAGGATAAACATTCAAACATGAGTTGAGCATGTGAATGTGATTTGTGCATAATAAGAAAATGCATGAAGAACAGCTGTTTTAATGGCAAAAATAGAGTATGGCATGTTTGGTCATCCAAGTAACATCAAAACATTAAAAGAATTATCAAGGTCTTAAAACTACTATAGCCAATGCCACAATCATCCATGAGAGTCCTAAAATGGTCACATTAACATGAATTGCTCACTTAGATGATGAAAAATAGGAAAATATACCAAAGTCTTGATTTTAGCCTTTCCTTTGATAACCAAATTTAAGCTCACCTTCTCCCTTTTCTTTGCTATTCATTAGCAAAGAAAGAAATGAAAAGAGGGAGCTTTTTAGTTATGGTATGGATGAAAGGGAAGTTTTAGGGTGAAACTGAGAGAAAAGAAGGCTTTTTAAAGGGTTTTAAGGGGTGGTTGGAGGAAGGTACGGGAATGGGAGTGTTTAAGGGTGAAGGATGGCTAAAAAATGTTTTTAGAGTGTATTTGAATTAAAAAAGGGTCTTTTCGTTGAGCTAAAGTTGGCTTTTTTATATGGAAATGCTCAACCAATGTTTTTTAAAGCAAAAGCAAGGTTATTTTTGACTTTTCTCCATGTACCACATAACAGCTTTGGGTACTATGCTTAGTTCACTAAAATTTCATTGGTTGCAATAAGAGGGTGGTGGACCAAAAGGGTTAAAGTAGCCTGTAGCAAGAGAAAAGCCAAGCATGCCCTTAAAAAACCATGTATTTCATGAAAATATCCAATTTTCAAGTCATTTTAGTCTTAAAAACTTTGTTAAATTCAATCATAAGTCCAATGCTGAGGTCTAGTTTTAATGATTTTTAGTGCCAAAAATGTGTCTAAATCCAATTTTTATATAAATGGTGCAAGGGCTAAAAAATGGCATGATCTCGACAAAAATGCCCTCTAGTTACTATACAAAATGGCTTGTATTGATACAAAGAACAAAAATTCCTTTATAGTCTCGAGATTGAAAGACCTATATCAATACTTCCATTGCTGTATTGATACATTTTGGCCAAAAATCATGATTTTAGCTATGACATAAACATATATTGATAAAACACCCTTAGTGTTGATGCCCCACCTTAAGTATCGATGCACAAACCTTTTGTATTGATATAGCATGTGAAATTTGGATTTTTGCTGATGTGGAAGCCTTGTATTGATACCTACAAGCATAAATGTAACTTTTACATACCTTTGGCTATCCAAACCTCTTACCATGGCTAGAAATGATAAGGGACTAATATATGCTTGCTCAAATGAGCTTGATGACATTTAGAATAGTAACTTTTGATTTATTGAATGTTGGTTGAGACAAAATATGGTGTCTACATATACCTATGAATTAAATTGAGCCCAAATTCATATCTTGTTAAAATTGAATTCCATACAGAAGTCTTATACATACTATGCTTAGTAGGAGTATTCATAAATTATTAAAAGTCAATATTCATGAAAACAAAAGACTTAGTGGAAGTATTCATAGGATATTAAAAGTTAATATACATGAATAAGTGAAAAACTAAAGTTATACGAACTTGGACGTAATTTTGGAAAGAGTTCCAAACTAGAGAGACTACATATTTATATCCAAGAGATAAAACAAATCATTTGATCATAGGTTACAAAAAATGATTGATTTTGGATTATGTTTATTAAGTTAATTGAATTGATCATAATAGTTGTAAGACAACTGAGCCATATGATTGGAATCAAAGTTTCATATGATCCAAATAGTTTTATGAGTCGATAATAGAGATTATCAAAGATGAATTAACACATTCTACAATAAGAAAACACTAGGAACAATATGATTGTTTCAAGTGCAAGTAGGAGATGTTGGTTTATGCTCTTAAACAAATCGGATTAGGACACAGGATACATGGTCAAATAAAATCATATATGTTACAAAGTTTAATGGAACATAGGTTTTCCTTCATGGTAGTGGCATGATTGATACTCATATGAACACTAATTGGATGAAGCACTTGAAACATAATGGTCTTGCAAAGTTAGTAAACTAATTACGTCAATGAGATCCTTATGCATTAAAATCATATTTCTAAGATGTTCCTAGTCCTTGAATTGTCAAGATAGGGCATTAACAATGCACAAAGACTAGGATATTCTAAACCTCCATGCATGGGATGCATGCAACTTTTTGATTTCATAGATGTTAAAGTATATGGAATACTTGAGAATAGCATATAGGTGTTTGTTTTGAGGAAACAACTTCACAGAACATGGCCTGAACGAGAATTTCATTTGGTATAAGTCACTCAAGTGTATATAGAATATTGTTCTCATGTCTAATTATGTATAATAGTACTTAGACTTACGATACCAGGTCTTTTTATGTAAAGAGTGGTATACTTTATTTCTATCATAAACGAGTCTACAGTAGATAGATGTTTATGGTAGGGTGGTTTTGGGTCTAGCATGAACCATATGGTGGATGAGTGAGTGATCTAGAGAGGATTCACCACTCTGAGTGACTTAAAGATATATCTCAAGTATTCTTGACTATGGTTGATTTGATTAAAGTCTTTCGTCAGAGCATAAATGAATTATATGGAATAGTTCCTCTTAGATCCATGAACATTAACCATGAGTTGTAAGAATGAATATGGATAGAAGTTTGGGTAAAGAATGCACCATGCTTATCCTTAATTTGAGATATATGGTGAACGAACTGTACCACATTGAAAGGCTGGTTACTAAAAGGTTTTTATAAGGTCATATGGACTCTTCAACATTTAGGTGGTCATGATCATTATTAGATATCGCTCTTGATTTATAAACATGATTAATCAGATTATTTATGTTTATTACCAACATGTTGGGAACCTAATCGGTCACACATAAGTAGATCTGTTGGATTAAATCTGATATTTAAATTAAATACGACTTAATTAAATTAAAGGTAATTTGAATAAATGACTTAATTGAATGAGTTCAATTATTTAACATGAAATTAGATTTGTAAAATCTAGATGTTGTTATCTAATTAAGACATTTTTAATAAGATTGTCTTATTAAAATAATGTCTAAATTGAGACATAAAATGTAAAGGTAGACAAATACTAGTTCAAGTTGAAATAGGATTTAACCCAAGATTTCATTGAGAATCAAATTTACTATTTCACAATTTAATATTCCTTCTAATATTATTATAATATTAATTATTTCATAATTAATATTAAACAATATTAAAGTTAAGTTAAAAATAGTTTTAACTAAATTAAGGATTTTATAGTGATAAAATCCATTGGGATATGTATATACTAGCTAATTTGCGATTTCAAATTATTTATTTAATATTTTATAATTATTTGATAATTATTTTTTATTAAATAAATATTGTTTATTTATTTAGATAAATAAAGAATTGGATTAATTGGATTAAATTCATGAAAACACAAATTTGGCCTAAAGACCTTCTATATTATGTGACTATCTATGCTTATGGCCAAGATTGTTGGGCTAATCTTTTTAGCCCAATAATTAAGGGATTTTGGCCAACATATTGGAAGGTTGACTAACCTTTTAATTAACCTAAAACAAGGAAAATAAGTTCGACTTGTTTTAGCAGTTTTAACTAGGTTAAAAATTATCCATTCTAAATCCAACTAGAAGTAAGATTAAGCTAGTATATATAGATATGATAACTTAAAGGCTTTTAAGATAGTTTTGACCTAATTTTGAGATTGAATGCTACTGAATATCTTGAGAGAGTATATTTTATTAGATAAAAGATAGTTTTCACAAACATTCTCACCAATAAATAAATCTTAGTTTATGGCATTTTCTTAAGGGAGCTTGGCACAAACTTTCTTCATTCTCTTTTCTCGATTCATGATTGATTCTAAATTTAGAGTTACATTTTGGTTGAGGGCTGATAATCCTTCTAGCTAGCACTAGAGAACCACCAGGCCTTGAGAAAATTTTAACTGCTACCTGTGTGGATAACATTAGAGGTAGGACATGTGTGCTGCTTGTAGTCTTAAAGAATCTTTAAATAAATTAGCTTCTCGAGTTTCTTGATTTTAGATTTTAACATCAAAAAATCAAGGTAACTTTGTAGTCTTAAAGAAACTTTTAACAAATTAGCTTCTCAGAGTTTCTTGAGTTTAGATTTTAACATAAAAAATTCAAGGTAACTTTTGATCATATGATTATTTAAATCTTGATTTAAAATTTTAAAGATTACTATATGTAATTTCCTTCCTAAAGACCTGTAGGGAAGTCTAACTATTTCTATGTTTATTATTTCCACAGCAATTACCTTTATGTTTTAATGATTTTTGAAATACAATATATGCATGGGGCCGAACTTCACTCGAAAAGAGTTTTCTTCATTATATTCACTTTTGATTCAAATGACTTTATAAGGATTTGCTCCCACATTTGGTCAAGTTCATTTGATTTT
Organism: Adansonia digitata; assembly: GCA_029448705.1. Lineage (NCBI taxonomy): Eukaryota > Viridiplantae > Streptophyta > Magnoliopsida > Malvales > Malvaceae > Adansonia > Adansonia digitata. The sequence continues at coordinate 7,961 of JAQSVH010194694.1, read as the reverse complement.
GATCACAACCTTATCTAATAATTTTTGCACTTTTATTTTAAAAGAAGTGTAATTTTTGATAGAATGACCTTCATCCCCTATGAGATATTCGCAATGGGCATTTTCATCAAACCTTTTGGGATGTAAAAGTGTTATTAGGGTTATATACATTGAGTTGACTAGCTAGCTTGCTAGTAGCCAAGGATATAGTTCATTGTAGGACAAAGAAAATGGGTTAAAACTTTGCCTATCATAGGTTTCCCATTCATTGATCAGTGTGTTTGTGGTGGTATGGTTTGTAGGTTGGCTAATATTAAGGATAAGGTTAGATGGAAAATTGAAAGTCATGTTGTACATGACAAAATACACTGATTGTGGGGTTGTACACTAGCTAGCTTGCTTACTAGTAGCCAAGGATATAGTTCATTGTAGGACTAAGAAAGTTGGTTAAAACTTTGCCCATCTTGGGCTGCCCGTTGGTTGATCAGGGTGTTTATGTTGGTGTGGTTGCTAGGTTGGATAATATTACAATAGGGTAAGATGGAAAATTGAAAGTCATGTTGTACACTGCAGAATACACTGATTATGGAGTTGGGGAGTATAGCTGTGGGTTAGGACCAAGATAGGTCATATTAGGAAAGTACATGCTTAGCATCTGGTATAGGTTTTAGGCAAGGTTGTGCAGGCCATCACTGAATATGGTACTTCTTTCATTTTATTTATTCTTAAAAGTCGGTTTCTTGGCATAATTAAATGATTTTCCTCTTAATATATTTCCACTTTTTATATTATTATCAATCGTGTCACCTGATTTGACCATATCAGTGAAATTCTTTGGTTTCATAATATGTCGAGATACAAACCTCAACATATCAAAGCAAACAACACTTTAAATCATCATAGGGCCCAAGGTAGTAAGATGAATCACTTATCTAAACCTTTCATACCAAAATATGAATGATTAGGTTAAAAAGTTGCTACTGATCTTTTTTGGCTAAGTGTGATTGGTCACCTATCAAAACCATTCACTAAAGAGCTACAGAACTCTAAAGGAATGATTTTACAATCTACATAAACCGGAGATCTATAAAATTAGGCTTGCAGTTGGTTACGCACAAGTAAGGAATCGATCCTTTTTATGATGCCCAATACTTGGTACTAAATAATCACACATATCCGAATTATTTGCAATTTCAATCACATACATTCAATTGTAATCCCCTTTTCATTCATCAAAATCAAACAAATACCATTAGAAAATGTATTTGGGAACCTTTATTAGGAATAGTTCAAATTTACAACTGATTTGGAGTGAAAATCATTTGAAAAGGAAAAATCCCATAAAACCATTTGACTCTAAAAATATTCACTAATTTGACTCCATTTTATTCATCAAATTTGACTCCATTTAAAAGAAATCATACAATACTACACTTAGACTTAATTTACGAAATTACAACTTTGAAAACAAGACTAAAAATCAACTTTATTTAATTCAACTCGGAAGCTTTTATGTGAGACACTAGGAACCTTTTATAAGACACTCCTAGACCTATTGAGACACCAAACATGATTTTAGGAATAAATTTTGAGGCACCCAAATGTCTCAGAATAGTAAACACAAACTCGAGGAGACTTGAAATAATGGACAGATTTGACCTTTCAAGATCTCTGAATTTATTTTGAATTATTCTTATCACATAAAATCACCAGATCAAATTCCAATGAATGTTGACTGACTATACTTCAACATAAAATATTCACAAAATTGCCAAAAAAATTGTTTTGGCTATCATATAAATTTTTTAATTGGATACTACTGCATCACATAGCATGTCCAACTAGCCTACCTTTTGAATTTTCCTTTTGGTTTGCCTGTAATACCCATCGGATAAGCCATACATGCTTAAAAAGCTTATTCATTCTATTTTCATCTAAAAATATGAGAAAAATACATGAAAGTAACTTATCAAAAACAGCTCATATTACTAATCAGGTGCTGAAACAAAGCCATGGGAACAACTCATGTTTCAGTGTATTCATTCGAGCACAAAATCAAATGTTTCAAAAGCCTATTATGTAGCCCAATCAGTTACAATTATAGGAAACATACAAAAATATTCCTAAGGTCTACAATCTAGCTGAAATATATACTTTTTATTAGACTACTATGCTAGATTATAATCGTAACTTTGACACAACTTATGAACAGAAAGCCTTTTGTCAAATTTTTATAATACATTTGCATATGTTCAAACATCCAGTAACGAGACCAAATAGACTTTATGAATGTCCTATATGAGGAAACAACAAAGATTTCTAAGTTCTAAGACCTAGAATTATGTTTTCCAACATTAGAGATATGCTTTAGAGTCATACGAAGGTTTTTGCTTTTATTACTTTTATTCATTATTATTTATTCTTTACAAGTGAGAGGCATACCCATGCCAATCACTTATGTGCTAAAACTAGCAACCAAGTGACAGCAAACACTACATTTGGACTTACCTAAATGTTACCTAGTGGCCCACATTAAAGCTCACCAAGTTTTTTATAAATCATAAACACTTTAACATGCATTTCATCAAACATGTAGAATACTAACCCATTGTTCTAGCAACTAATATCCACAAAACTTGTTCTAAACACAAATTGGCCTTAGCCAAACATACCTAAAGCTAATCATGCTTATCCAGATCATCAATTCTCATCAACTAACAATTAAATATAAGGAAACAAGATTAGACTCAATTCAATCATCATGATTAACAATTAAAACATGCTTTTGATCATTTGAGCTTAACAATTGAATAAGTAAGCTTTTAATTTAATTCAATTAAGCATCAATTTTAGTTTATCAAAGCTTAACTCAACCTAATTCATCTAGATTTCATCATTTAAGGATAAATTATTTAAAGCTCACTCAAGCACACCTAAGTATCACCATGGCCATGCTAGCCAAAGGATTTAAGCTTGTTCAAATGATTTTTGAGTTTAAGAACCAAGTATTTCATCATTTAACACTTGATTCAAGTTTTATTTACTCAGATTTTAGCTCACACTAAATCATATTAGGATTATGGAAAAAAGCATCAATTAAGTTCAATATCATACTAACTTAAGCTAGCTAAATGTAAGTGCAAGCTTCTAAGCATGTTCGAACGCCACATTAAGCTAGAGAATCATGATTTCATCATCTAAACTTTGAAATTTTAGCTCAACATCATTAGATCCTAGCTCGACTAAGTAAAAATCATCAAGATCTTAAGAAAATAGTTGGTTGAAACATAGATCTATGAGATCATCTTACTTGAACACTTGATCAAGCTTATTAATCATGATATAAGCTAGATTTCAACAATTAATCATAGGATCATGCCTTAAACAACAAGAAATCAAGTAAATAATAGCTCAAATCAAGCTTAAAACATAAGATCATCATGAATCAAGTTTGCCTAATCAAGTAGAACATGAAATCACTTTGGCCAAAACTCATACAAGCATGGATAAGCATGAATCAATCATCAAAATCAAGAAATTGAATTGAAATTAAAGAGAAAAGATAAAAATTATACCTACCGAAAGCTTAGTTTTCTCCCAAAAATGATAAGAGCTTGAGAGAAAAATGAATATTGGAGATATTCTGAAATTTTCTAAGTGTTTAAAAGTTATGAAAGTATGGATATTCACCCTTATTTATAAGCCATAAAGTTGGTGATTTAAGCTTAAATCGCCCTTGGGTGATCTTAGCCTAATCACTAACCCTCTAACAAACTTAGAGGGAAATGACATTAATATCTTTAATGGATGATGATTAAAATTTGGCACATTAATCACATGGTGAATTTGGCCAAAGCATTACTCCTACACTAATCTATGTACAACTTTTTATGTTATTCAATTAATCACGATTTGTTTATGTAAAAATGCAATTGAATGTTCCATCCTATAGTAAAAATCTATCCTAGGGACTTTCTCTAAAAAAATCTAAATTTTCTATCCCAAACCTTTCAAATAAAGCCCTTGGGAGCTTCTAACATTCTAAATTCCTAAAGTCTTTTGATGACCTCTGTCCCTATTATACCTTCTTAACCTAAAGTTCATGCTCAATTTTGAAGTCCGAGTTGTAGAACTCTTCCAATTTCCAAATCTAACTTTAAGCTAAAAAGTTGATGCCATTATGTTGTCTTTTCATTTAGACTTTAAAATAAGTCTTTTTTTCATCAAACATCAATAACTCTCTAATCACATTAAAAGAAATATACAAGTAAACTTTTGATATTTTCAAATTTTTAGGATCTGGGTCCCTCATTTCCAAATCCATCACCTACCTTTTGAATTAGACAATTAAGCTTAAATGCTTGTTATGTTAAACTAAGCTCATAAAAACTAACCAACACCTCAGTCGGACCTTTCTATCATCTATAATTTATCTATGAAGATCCAAACATATAAAAATCTATTCAACCTTTAAAATTGAAAAAAAAGTCAATTAAGGACTTGAACAAAATAATGTGTCTACAGTTACACTTCTTTGGCTATTACTAAAAACTTATAAACAAAATGTAGGACATCTTTGGGCGACATGTAATCATATTATGAAATTTTATAAAATAACTTATAAAAATGGCAATAAAAACATAACAATAAAGATAATCCAAAACTTCTTAAATTGGATTATCTTGCATGATCTTAATTAATCTTTTAAATCAAGAAACCTAGAGAAGTATTCAAGATTCAAACATACCTCAATCTTGAAAAGTCTTTCAACAATTCCATGACCTAAATATCAAAAACATTGAGCTTGGTTGTCACAAACCAAAGCTGTCCAAACTTCTAACCTCTGATGATTATCCACATAGATGACCTAAAAAACCTTCAATAAAGAAGACTATTTTTGGAGTTGTGCTAACATCTTAGATTTCAATAAACCTTCCCTTGTACTTATAAAACCTTGATTCAATAAAAAAAAAAGCAAAATTAATTTTCTTCTTGTTCCAATAAAGATTATGCTACATTTTATAGGGGTGTAGCCTTTTAAGGTCCTCTTGGCCAAATTTTAAAGCCTTCAATCAGCTATGAAGGATAACAAACATGAGTTTATATAGTCTAAGGTTTAAAATTTTAATTTTCAAAAAATTACAATTTACCCCTAGTTGATATGAACTTATTGAAACTAGCCTAAGTAACCATTACTTATATTAGACATATAAACACAGTTTTAATTTAATTTCTACTAATCACCTTTTTGCATGTGACCCATTAGGTCTTTAAATATTAACAATAAATATAAAATAGCCCAATTAAGAATATTTTATATTTACAGACCAAGATTGGCATTTAGCAATGTATCATGGCCATCCAGCATGGAGGGAGTGTCAATATGGTTTTCGCAAGCCCTATAGTGTTCAATATCTTAGTGTAATAAATAGCCTTTCATCATATATCTTGGAATTAGCAAGAGAATGGGTCTTTATTTACTCTTAGCTCATTTCATACTAGTATGCATCCCTCTATATAACTCCATAATCAATATTGCCTTGGCTAAGGAATTTCAGTTAACACATACTAGGCACATGTGAGATATGTCCCCTTATATAACTTAGGGTGATGAATCCTTTCTAAACCACTTATTCACCTACCATATGATTTATGTCGTACCTAAAACTACCCTGCCATAAGCATTCATCTATTATGGACCTATTTGTGATGGAATCAAAGCATGACACTCCTTATATGAGAGGTCCCCAAGTATCTCTATACTTTAACTTATAAGATCAATTGCATACATCCTATGCATGGAGGCTTACGTATGCCATTCTTTGTGCATTTTTAATGCCCTGTCTTGATAGTATGATACCAAGAACATTTTTAGAAATACAGCTTTGATGAAGAAGGATATCATAATTGTAACTCTTTACAATTCCCTTATAAGGTCACTGTGTTTCATGGACTTTATCTATATATACATATCTATAGCAACTATATAATTAAACCCTATGAATAAAGAGATACCTTTATAACATTAATTAAATATAATGCTTAATTACATGAAATCATAAAATGCTAATACCTTACAAGCCATAATAATCTGCTTGCAGGGCTTACACTAACATTGTCCCACTAATAATAGAGCCAATCACCCATATATTTAAGTCCCATGCTTTCCATATGACGATCATGTTTTTGCTGGGATAGAACTTTAGTGAAAAAATTAGCTAAGTTCTCTTCAGTGGGTACTCATTCCAACTAACATCATGTCTCTTTATAATGTTTTTAATGACTTGATATCAGTATAATACATGTTTGGATTTGTGATAAGATCTTGGCTCCTTAGCTTGTGCTATAGCTCTACTGTTATCAAGTAAAAATGCTCGAAACCACATCAAGTTCGTCAAATGAATTTATTCATCCAAACTTCTTTCAACATGGCTTTTTACATAGGGATGTATCCGGCTTCAATTGTTAAGTCTATAGTCTTTTCATAGTTGGAAACTTTCTAGCTAACTATAACATTATTAAAAGTAAATACAAAACTACTTTGCAATTTGCTATCAACCTAATCATATTGGAAGATAACATTAGTCCAACCCTTAACAAGGAGTTTAGCCCCTCTATAGGTGTCCTTCCATCTAATGTCATAGGACATAACTCTTTCGAGTAATTTACATTGTGCACCATAGGTAGGTTTCATCTCTCAAAGTTTTCCATGCTTAACCTCTTTAGCACTTTGCCTTTGTAAGTGGATTAGGATAAGTCAAGAAGTCTTTTTAATCTATCTTTATAGATCTTAATTCCCAGAATATATGTTATTTTTCCTAAATACTCATAGAGAATTGTCTGAATAATCAGACCTTAGTGGCTTACTACATTTGTATTTTGTTTCCTATAAGCAATATGTCATCAACATATAGCACCAAAAAAACAATACTTTGCCTATTTATATTTTTTATACATACATAGATCATCAAGATTCTTTATGAAGCCAAGTTTTGTAATTGCTTCATTAAATTTGATATTCCAACTTCTTAAGGCTTGCTTTAGCTGATATATGGATTTTTTCAGTTTACATTCCTTATTTGGATTTGACTCAAACATAAAACCAATAGGTTATGTCATGTACACTTTTTTTTGCAAATTCCTATTAAGGAATATAGGTTTTACATCCATCTGCCATATCTCATAATCATGATATGTAGCTATAGCTAGAGGTGGCAATTCGACGGGTTCGGGCGGGTTCATGATAGGTCATTTTAGGTTTGGGCTAATTCAGGTTTAGGTTCTTTTAGGTTTGGGCCAATTCAGGTTTGGGGTAATTTAGGTTTGGGCCAATTCGGGTTGGGGCTAATTCAAGTTTGGGCTAATTCAAGTTTGGGCCAATTCGAGTTCGAGTTTGGGTTAAGGTCGGGTTTGGGTTTGAGTATATTTTACATTATCTTTTTATTTTATGTTAAATTTAATCACTTTTACGTAATGTTGAATTCTAAGCCTAGGCATGAATTTGGCCCCATTTGGCTTGAAAAAATCTTAGTTCAGTTCTATGGGCCTATCCATGGCGGGAAAAATTTTTGAATATTAAACTCAAGGCTGAATTTGTCCTGGTCGACCCATTTAAGTACAAATCATTGTTCATAATATTAAAAAGTTATTTTTATATAATATTTACATATTTTATAATATTATTTAAATAAAATATATTATTTTATTTAAAAAATATTGTTTCAAGTCGAGCATACGTGAAACTTAAAATCTAAGACTTGGGCTTGATCGTGCTGGGACTATTGTGTTAGGCAGGCTATTTAGCCTATAGACAGGTCGTCTAGCTCATGGGCAGGTTTAGTTGCTAGTTTAACATGTGATTTTTTTCATTTTTGATATGGTATCATCTATTATGGCTTTAATTTTTTTAATTTCTCTTATTACTTTATTATATTATTATCAGACTCTAACTATCAGTACTTGAAATAATAATAATAATAATA
>JAQSVH010194683.1:0-10446 GCA_029448705.1 Adansonia digitata | reverse complement strand
CTTTGTAAGTCTCAGCTATTTTTTTGACTATTTTCTTTATGTTCTTGTTGGCTGCTTTGATTGCCCCATTCATTTTCAACCGGTATGGCACTGAGTTATAATGTTGGATTTTAAATTGGGAACATACTGCTTGCATCAGGTTTTTTTTCAAGTTGCGAGCATTATCAATGCTGATTTTTTTAAGAAGCCTATATCAATAGATAATGTCCTGTTTTACAAACTTGCAGACAACTGATTTAGTGACATTGACGTATGAGGCTGCCTCCACCCATTAAGTGAAGTAATCGATCGCCACTAAGATGAATTGGTGTTCGTTAGAGTCCTTAGGGGTGATGGGCCCAATCATATCCATTCCTCACATAGAGAAGGGCCATGGAGCTATCATCACGTTGATCTTACCTACATAAATCTGACACTTGTGACATTTTTGGGCATAGTTGATACGCTATGAGTTTACCTTAGAAATATGCTTTGCACTAGCCATATTAACGGATCTTATGCCTTAGAAAATAATGGTAAAACTTAGACCACAGAACCATTTATAGGAAAAATAGTATAGAAACCTTAGAAGTATGCTCTGCACTTGCCATATTAATGGATCTTGTGCATTAGAAAGTAATGGTAAAATTTAGGCCAAGAATCCATTTATGGAAAAATAGAATAGAAATCTAGCTTAAATTCTAGTAGCTAAAAGGTACTACCACTTTGAAGCCTTTAAGAATATGCTATTTTTGGCACAACATACCTATTATAGTATTTTAAGATTTATCTCCTACTGTTTTCCTTCAATTGGTCTCTTTTGAGAACTGTAGTAGTACATCTTTCCTTTATCATATTTGATAAGCAAATCTGATATTTCACAAGCTTTATCTATATCTTTGTTGCCCCAAAGATAATCTTTGATGACTATTCTTCTATTGCAGATATCTTATAAAGCAATATGAATCTCCTGCTGAATTTCTCCAACTGTCAAGTTGAGAATGTCTTTTTTTTTGTTGTTAGAGAGCTCTACTGACTCCAGGTTTTAAAGGCTCAGGAATAGAGGAAAGAAAAGCTTGTTTAAGATTTTGATATACCCTTAAAGCATAAACGAGTTTAGCCGTTACATGAAAGTGCCTATGTAAATCTGTTCTTTCTGTAGTAACAACATTTTTTTAAAAAAATTTCTTTTTTTAAGGGCTTAAGATAATCAAGATTGCTAATAAAATAGGTATGTAGGATTCAGATGATCTGTAAAAAGTTTTACGACATAAAAAATAAGGTCTGATCATTCTGTGACACATAATTCCACCAATCTTTAAGCATCCCATTGAATTGAGATACAAATTCCATAAGTATGGCGTGATTACTATTTTTAGACAATTTTTTGGCTTTAAGCTAAGCATGGAATTATTGTAACCTCGCTGGCCACATTAAAGAAGGAATATCATCAAATGTGAACGTAAATTTTGAGCTTGTTGTAGAAGCATTAATAGTAGAGCTTTTAGGCATTTGTTCCTCTGGATATTTTTCTTTTACATCTAGCTGGGTTAGCTGGGTTGCTAAAACATGGCTATTAAGTTCTTCTTTAGAAGATGAAAAATCAAAACTTTCTTCTAACATTAACTTCTCATCAAAGGTTTTTTGAATAAGTACTATTTTTGGAATAGAGTTTTCTGTTTATTCTCTTAAGAATGTTATCAAGGGATTCTCATTTTTATCTTCTTGAGTCATCAAGGATTTTGGGATTTGCTTAGAAAGTTATTGTTTTTTTTTTTGGTTGGACATGTCTTTTCCCTTGGGTTTATTCAGACATTTAAGATGTCCTTGCTTTTTTGTAGCTCTTTTTTAAGCTTTATTTTGAACCTTGATTTTTAGTTTAAAAAAAAATGCTTAGCTTTATTTTCTAGTAAGGGTGGAATGATCAATTTTTATTTTGAAGGTGTGACAGTTTTTATTGTCTAATGGAAGGGAAAAAGTCAATACTATTTCCCCAAGATGAAGCTAGTGAAGAAAAAAAAGTCATTTTTTTAAAAAGTCGTGATCTGCTTTCTAAGTCTATAGATTTTTTTTCCTTTTGCACTAAATAGAAGAAAAAAATCTTGGCTTGGTACTGCTGCCTTTCTTGAAACATGTTGGATCCTCTTTTGAAGTAGAATATTAGATTATTCACAGCTTTAGTATTTCCTTCCACCTTTTCTTTAATCTAGGTAACCTTTGTGCCAAATTTAAGTGATTTTTGAATCAATCTTTTTAAGTGCAGTATTCTGGGTAAGCGTATTGTTTGTTTGCAGTATTCTGGGTAAGCATATTGTTTGTTTGCTAATTAAGGGTTCATTTTGCACACTTATCTTGGTAAGTCTTCCAGATGCATCAGTCTAGACAAGAGTTGAGACTTTTGGAGTATGCTTGTATTCTTTTCATGGTATTCCTCCAAAAGAGGGAAATCTTTGTTATAATTAGAGCCAGAGGATTGATATATGCATGCTATGCCCAAAGGCTAGACTGTTTGTATAGGATTTTTAAGGAAAGAAAGTTTGTTTCTGAACCCATCTATTGATCTTTTTATAGCAAGGCTAATGCAAAAGTTTTTGGTATTTTGGCTTTGGTGGAGATGGTGGTGGCAAGTGGCAAAGATTTTCAAGAAGGAAGATTCTTTGCCTATTCGGATGGAGAATAATCAACCAAATATTGGTATCTTCCTCCATTTTCTCCTAATGGACTAAAAGAAGGATCTTCATCCATATCTCTTACAAAATTCTTTTTCAGAAAAAAAACATTTTTTTATTCTTCTTTTTGTGGGGATAATGTGTTGTGTTGCCATCATACAGCTCTTCAAGTTAATCTTCAAAATTTTGGACTTGGCAAATTTTACAGTTACAATTAATGTCCCAAAGATAATGTCCTGTATTTGGATTTTTGAACTAAAAAAGAGGTTTTCTTTTAGGTTAGAAACTCTTTATCTACTGTTGCTTAGTTCTTGCTTTATGCTTTTTTTTTTTGGATTGAAATCAAGTTACATCCTAAAGACTGTAGGAAAAATTGAAAGAGTCTTAGGCTTGTGAGATGGCTATGATCAAATCTGAATTATGATGTCCCATCTCATTTGGAGATGATTTCACTTCTGGTAGATTGAATAGGTTGGCTATGCTTATGAAGTTTTTCATAGTTTATGACCCATTTTTCTAGGAGTAACTTAAGTAATTTCTGTTTTGAAATAGTCCTCGGAACATGAATGCAATGGGTTTCTTCTATAGTATTAACTATAATAAGCAAAGAGTCTCTAATTTTATGCTTTGACAACTTAAAAGCACGGTTTTAGATTCTGTAGACATCTGGTAGTGCAAAGTTGCTATTATTGCTGAAGTGACTTGAAGACTTCCCATAATCTGCACCTAAATTTTGAGAGCATACATCAAGTTTTGTTCACAAACATCCATAGTAAAGTTTGGTAATAATGTTATAATGACTATCTTAGAGCTAAAAGTTGCTTCTATAGTGCCTATGCAAGCATCTTTGTATTTTAAGTGTTTGGTATTTAGCAAAGCAAGCCTAGCCATAGGTTGTTTTCCTTCTGTACTATGATAGTTTAATGCCAATCTGATTGCACCAAAATGGATATGAGTACAACCATGTTTATTCTATTCCTGTGGAATTTTAGGAGGAGTCTCCAAAGTAACAATTGTTCACATTAAGCTCTTAAGATTAATGGCTATCAAACTTTAAAGATTGCATATATTCTTTGACAGCTTTTGATGGTGCATGTATAAGGGCTTTGATGGATTTGATAGAAGAAAATATGGGTTTTTTTATAGGCTAAGTATTTATAGTAGGTAGGTCTGTTGGCTGGTTTTGTCATCTTTTAAGAAATAAGTTACTCTTACTTCATATAATGTGATACTTTTTTAGCATGATGAGTTTTGAATGGAGAATTGGGTAAAATAATAGGAGTTTTGGAAGTAGAAGCCCAGATGAGGAAGTCCATGCCAAATTACTTGCAGAATTACCAGCCCGGTTCTACAATATAGAATCATGTTTGAAAATTTAGTATTTTTTATAAGAGCAATTTATATAGTTACAAATTTTATTATTTTCATAATGTAAAAAAATTTTTTACAAAATTCTATGATATTTGCAATGATTTTTAATCTATCTAATTGTTTTTTTTTCATGGTTTATACAAAAATAGGAAATCTTTTGTGAATCCTTTATCATGTTCATAGCAATAAAAAAGTGTTGTTGCAAAATATTATTTGAATTGTAACAATTTTTAAGGGTCATCGTCGTGCAAATATTAAGGTGACAAAATAAATATGAAATTGAAAATCCATTTGAAAAAACTTGAATTTGATTATTTAAAGCAATTGGATAAAAAAGTCAAAGATTTGAATTAGAAACCCGAAAACGAGATGATTCATACTCATAATGGTACAAATTCAAAATTATTTAAATTCATTGACCCGATCTTAAACTAGTAATTACCATATTTTAATATTAACAATAAGAATATTAAATTGTAAATAAATAATTTTAAAACAAAAGCTTTAATTGTCAATTTTACTCTAATATCTTTTTTTTTTTACTTTTAATCAAAAGTTAAAATTTAATATATGTGTAAAAGGTAAAATAATAATTTATTTAAAAGTTAATTATTTTATACTTGTAACATGTAAGGAGATTAAAACTATGTGAGTATAGAATAATTTGAATTGTATAAATAAATCACTAAAATTACTTCAAACATTTTAAAAAGTTAAATTTATTTTAGGAGAAATATTGAATAGGTTAAATAGGTTAAAAAGTCAATCAGTAACTTTTTCTTGATTCTTACAAAATGGTCGATATTTTTTTAGTCTGTGTAGACACCTAATTTTGTTTAGGCCTTTTTACAAGCTTTTCAATGCATTATTAGATATATATATATATATATATACACAAGCTAGATCAAATATCTATCATCTAAAGCTAAGGTAAGGTAATTGGGGAGCCTATGTGAGTAAAATGCACATTTTGAGCCAAAAGTATCAACACCTTGCAAAGGGGTATTGATTTTTGGCTCCAACATCACCAAATTTGAAATCCTCATGTGTGTATCGATACTTTAGGCTTGGGTATCTACACATTCACTCAAGGTATTTCACTGATGTATAGATATTGGGCCTCGACAATACCTAAAATTGTATTTTGGGCCAATATATCAATACTTGGCCAAATGTACTGAAACATAGGCTAATTTATCAATACATTTTGGCTATGTACCGATACATTTTGCATGAATGTATCAATACATATTGATACATTTAGGCATTTTTGCCTAAGTCATGACATTTTGCTCCAAAATACCCATTAACCTGGGCTACAAATTTTCCCCTATTTTTTGCTACAGAAATTATTTAATTAAAGCCTTATAAAAATATTTTAAATGAGATGTAGCCTATTGCTAATTAAATTTATTTATTTATTTTGGGTTTAGTTCATTTAATAAGTGTTGGGTCAAATTTACACTTAAGTTTTTAAAAGTCCTACTTAGCAAAGATGATAGCTATTTAGTGGTGTTGATGCATTAATTTGTGGTAACACGAGGAAGGCCATAATTAATGTTGGATAAAGAAATAAGTGCTTACCAAAATTGGTAGTTTTGTACATAAATTGAACTTCCTATTGCTTGGCTAATAGAATGGCAACAGCCATAAGGGGTTGGGTGATAAAAATTGGTAAGTGCATTACTAAGGCATCATTGAAGAAACTTGCCCCTCTTCTAAGTTATATGTAAGTTGACCAAAGCTTGGTATTTAAGCCAAAATTTTGGCTATCACATGATGCACATAGAGCCACCAAAGTTTTAAGTAGCCAAAGAAAAAAAATATAAAAGAAAAAGAAAGCAAAGTCAAAAAAGGAAAATGAATTAAAAATGAGCTTTGGTTGAAGCATTTAAAAGGAAAAAGAAAAAGAAAGCAAAGGGGATTTGAGAATATTTGAAGCTTGCTTTGGCATATTTCTAAGCTTTTTTCTCTTTATTTCCTTTATATTTTAAATACATTCTAGCAAGTTTTGCATGGTAACCATGTTCCTTCTTTAGGATCTTATGCATTGGTTTGATGTTACTTTATTTGATCTTATGATTTGTGGGTTATTATTGTACTTTAAGAGACCAAAAATCATTCTTTTTGTTGCCTAGTTGGTTTAGCCAGCACGTATATTCATATCTTGATATTATTACTTCATTCTCATGCCATGGTTTATGCTATCATATGTCTATTTTGCATATCTAAAAGTTACCCATGCCTTTTCTTGCATTTTAAGTATGATATATTTGTTAAATTCCATATTATGTGTGCTTAATCATGCTTCCTAACATGTCTATCAAAGTGCTTGACTTGTAATTGTGCCAAATATGATTTTATAAACAATGCTCGAAGATAGGCCATGTTTAATCCAAACTAATGGGTTAATCATGGCTTATGATTTTAGCCACTTGATGCCATCAAGCTTGGGATAAATCAAGGTTTTATTGCTTAGGTCATGGCCAAGTAAGGCTAAATATATTCTTTTTTTAGCCTAAAAATAGTTTACAAATTGTTTGATTAAATTCCTCGATGTGAGCCTAATTGTAGTTGTTGAAAAATGGCATGGCTAATGGGTCATTCTCTTGCCCAGGATTTAGGATGGACTTGTGAACCCACTACCATGGACCCTTAGTGTTGGATATTTGCATGCTCATAGCCTAATTTAAGTCTAGGAAAACTGAAACCAACAAGTTCTTTGTTTTAGCTACTAATAGCAGAACCCAAATTGAAGAATTATTTTTGAGCCTCAAATGATTTTTGTGAATTTTTTGATATTTTTCTCTTAAATAGCATCGAATTAGCTTTTCGACTAGCTCTTGTTTTCCTTGAAAGGAGGTTGGATAGGGAATTATGATTTTTTGATCGCACATTATTTGGAACTCTTAACTAGCTATAAGAGTTCACTATGAGCTGTCTTTGATCCTATAAATGATTTTTTTTATTTTCAAATATTTTACAATAAAATACATAAATTCTTTTTTCGACGATATTTCATTTGTGACTTGCTAAGTTTGAACTAAGAAAATTTTTCAAAGTTTGTTGCACCTACTTCCTGCATCTACTATTAATGCTGAATCGAGTTTGACTTTAAAAATGATTTTCTCCTAGAATGCAATTTTCTAGAAAGTTTCAAATATTTTTAAATTAAACTTGTCAAGTTAGCTTTCCAATGGTACCTTGTTTGCCTTATATAGACTTTAGATAAGGTTGGATAAAATTGGAAAGCCCGATAGCTTAATGTTGTCCCTTGTTTTTAGCCTTTAGTCAAAATTCGATGATCCTCTTATATCCACTCCTTTAAGGCATTCAAATGCCTCATAATGAGTCCGATCAGTAACTTAATAAAGTCATGTGTCTTGCATGGGTCCCACTAGATTTGGATCAAGGGCCAATCATTTTCAAATAAAATCAATTTGAGTTTTTTTAAATTCTTCAGTTGCTGCCTCAAATCTACCTGTTTATAAAAAACACCCATAAATACCGCATTTTTATAAAACTACCAAAATTTTCATCAACCTAGGTTTTTCAACCTTGATTTAAAAAAATCTCATCGAAAATCTACGTTTTCATTTCTTAGGTTTTCTTAGATTTTTTCAAAACCAAAACTTAATTTTCATGCCTTAATTATCTTTTAGTCCAAGCCCTTCTCTTAATTGCTGATTAGTTATTTCTAGATAATTGATAGCAGCCATAAGATATATACCTTTTTTTTCATGCTTTGTTTTGCTTTATTTTTATGCAAATATTGTTATAGTTTTCTGCGTGCTTTACTAATATGCTTCCTTTGTTTGTGATAAGTGTGCATTCATGATTTTAAACAAAAGCATTTTGAAAAATAATGAAGGAAATATTTCTTGCCAATAACCCTCTAATACTTAATGTGAAACACCCATTTCAAATCAAATCCAAAAAATATTTTAACAAAAACTTTATGTTTTGCCACATTTTCGAGTTACATATAGAAATTCAAGTTTATTAAAAAAATTTGGGTTTGTTGTTGCTAAAAATTCATTCAAGCATAAAAAGGGATTATACAAAAATAATGGCAAATTAAAATTAAGAAAACTGAAACTAAGATAATCAATGGCTAGATGGTACAGATTAAAGGCATCATGGGAGTGCTAAACCTTCTTTACGCGTAACTGACTCCCTAAACCCTTACCAAACAATAGTTCATGTAGACCTTAAGATCAAACCTTTAAGTTTTGTTACTCAAAGTATCGATTGTAATTAGTGTTCAACCACTCTTAGCCCAAATGATTAGTGGCAAATCCAAAATTTTCAACCACCTTTGTTGGCCACTAAAGATCAGTTAAATGAGTAATTCATTCGTTAATCTCCCTTAGCTTAATACAAGAAATATTTGTTAACTATATCATGCCAAAAACCTATTAAAGACTATTTTTTAAGTTGGGTGTAGTCTTGCATAAGGTACATTACAACAACTTAGCGACTTTACTAGGGACTAGTTAGAGAGTCAAGCTTATAGCTAGTTATATCTTATCTCGATCTTCATTTTCCTCAATTTTTGATCATTATTTAATTAAAATTGCCTTTCCCTCATTTTTATACATAATTTAACTTTTATCCACTAATATTTTGCTTGTATTTTTTTTTATTTTTAGGTTTTTTTATAAATATTGATTTTTTGAATGGTAAAAGGGTTAAAATACACAGGTTTATTGTTTCCCTAGCGCACATTTTGCACTTGTATTTACATTAAACTTTCGACCAATTCTAGAGAGTGTATAAAACTTGATATTAGGTGGGAGTTGTCCACCTCTGTGATTTTAACCATTTAATGGGGCTAGCAATATCTTTTAAGGTATAAATTACTTATGCTTTCATGATAATTTATTTATTTGGCTAGGCATAGGGAAATACATCGATCCGATAAGGGGCATATCCTGTAAGATTGTTTGAAGTTCTGAGCAATGGCTTAAGGAATGATGGATAGAAATAAGATTAAATTTCATGAGAAGAATGACCAAGTCTTCAATAATTCAGTCAATGCCACTGAGCTAAGAGATATGCAAGCTCCCTATGCGATTAAAAGACCTACGATTATCTACTGTGATTAGTCAGATACTCAGGCTACTCCTACAGAGCCTATGTCCAAAATGTTTATTGAGCTTTTATTTCCTTTCCTTTCCATTCCTTTATAAGGAAGACGAAGATGGAAATATGAAAGTAAAGTACTTATAATAGGTAAATCCAGCTAGCATACTGCTAGTGTCAACCTTACGAGAGTGAGCCACATAACCTGTAATGGCAGATATTATGTCTCAGCTACACTAGAAATAAAAACCCAAAATAAGGATACTACCCCTAATGTTTGAAATGCCAAAAATTGTGATGAAAGACTTAGATTTGAGGGAAGTTAGGGAGCAAGTAAATAACATGAAAGCTACTGAGTTCTTTAATTTTATATAGCACAGTGAGTGCGGTATCATTGATTAATTGAATAAACAGCCTGCTAAGATTTCTATGTTGTCACCGCTCCTTAATTTTGAAGTATACCAAAATGCTCTCCTAAAGGACTTGAATAAGGCATATATGCCTCCCAATATTCCAGTTGATGTTAGTGTAAGCTTCGTAAGCTAATTGCTTTAGCTTGTAATACACTAGCATTTAGTAATTTTATGTTAACAAACATTAGAGTTTATTAATTTTAATATGGTATTTCTTTATCCATAAGATGTTGTAGACACTCTATTTTGTCCAGACTAGTTTTTGGCATCCTAGGAGTTAGGTAAAAGATGATAAAATGAAAAAATAAAAATAAAAACTGAAGGATGATTGCTGGGTGTCGTGTCGCCAAGCACTATTAGGCGACACAGAGCCAGTTGAAATTTTTTTTAGAAAGGTCTAAAATGTCTATCAGCTGTATTAAAGAAAATATAAAAATGAGGCATCAAAGGCCACTTTTCATGGTGTCACCGAGGTTATTCAAATGAATACACAAATAAATTTCCCATTGTTTGTGACCAAGTTGAGGTAAATCGGGAAGCTCCTGGTACGTACAAGTTATATTGGGGCACAAGTATTGATTAGAGGCTTTTATAGTGCAAAAAATTTGAATTTTCACATATAGTATCGATACAAGAGGGTTTGGTATCGATAACCAAGGTATGGTATCGATACCCAAGGTGTGGTATTGATACCGGGCATGTTTGTATCATTACAGACCTTGATAGTAGCTAAAGTTATGATTTTTGGGAAAATGTATCGATACACAAGCATGAGTATCGATACAAATGCATGGAGTATCAGTACTAGCCTCTAAGTCTCAAGACTAGAAACATTTTTTGCTCTTAGTATCGATACATAACTCATTGTATCGATACTCAGGAGTAAAAAGTACCTTGTGCATCGATACAACATGTTTTGTATCGATACA